>VDFB02223643.1:0-32172 GCA_007258455.2 Sequoia sempervirens
TTTTTCTCTTAGGTTGTTTTTGCACATGAACTTCCAAATAATAGCCAAAAAAATGAGAGATGTTGGAAATGCAAGAGATGTTTCCTACATTACATGATTAATAAACTAGTTGTAGATGATATGAAAAGATAATAATGATGCTATGATGTTATTAATGAAAATGATATGATGAAAATACTATAATGAAGATGTTGCTAATGAAAATGCCATGATTAAACTACTTGATGCTAAAATCCTAATACTAAAATGACAATGCTAATTAAAATGTTGCAGAGTGTAATTACTACAAATGCTTAGTTCTATCCCTTTTTCGTTGTAAATCAGGGACTATTTATAGATTTTCCAAGGCATGAGCCTAGGTGGCAGAAATCAATGATCTGGATTTGATCTAAAGAGATGGACGGTTGAAGATGAAGAGGTTAGAGAGAATAGGGGGGTGTGTTCCCTGCATAACAACAAACTGCCAAGTGTGAAGAGGAATAAAATGGAGATGAAGGCCAAGTGTCACTAATTAGTTAAAATTTGTTGATGATAAATGCCAAATTAAATATTAGAAATATTTAATTTCTTGAGACACATGATGAGGTGGGGCAGAAATCAATGATCTGGATTTGATCTAAAGAGATGGACGGTTGAAGATGAAGAGGTTAGAGAGAATAGGGGGGTGTGTTCCCTGCATAACAACAAACTGCCAAGTGTGAAGAGGAATAAAATGGAGATGAAGGCCAAGTGTCACTAATTAGTTAAAATTTGTTGATGATAAATGCCAAATTAAATATTAGAAATATTTAATTTCTTGAGACACATGATGAGGTGGGAGGTGGGAAGAAGTTAGTAGATGTTCTTAAATGCGAATTTAAAATTCAAATTTAATGAGAGGAGGTTAATTAGATAAAACAAACTAATTAATTTTTTTCATTTAATTAAGATATGAAGAAAATGATTTAGGATATGAAGAATTAAAGAAAATGAACTATGTAAATAAATTTTTGAATTTATTTCTAAGTAGAAGAATTTAATATTGTTAATTAATTAACTTGTATTTAATTAATCCTCTTGAACAAATTGGAGTGTACACATTTTTCCCCTCTTTGAAGTGATGTGTTTGTGACCCATTGCGTCAAAGAAAAATGTGATGATAGTGCTGATAAAAAAATTTGATATGCCCCAGATGCTAATTTTTGAGTGATGCTATGTGTATGCCCCCTCAGGAGATAAATCAATGAAATTTTTATGATTTTATGAGGATTTTCAATTTTTAAATATTTTTTAATTCTGCTTTCACTAGTAGGGCTATGTGTGGATACATTTTTCTCAATTTCTACTTTACTAGCTTTACTCCAAGTGCTATGGATAAATGATGTATTATTAGATCTGAATCTATTCCTGGCATGTCAATATAGGACCAAGAAAAATTGATTTGTCTTTCTTAGAGGAATTTGGTGAAATTTGGCTTTTCTTGCTCTGTCATTGATGCCTCTAGGTTTATGGCAATTGTTGTTTCTATAGTGCCAATGTTTATGTATTGCATAGGGTCAACCAATATTAAAGATCTTTCTTGATAATGCTTAGGAAGATTATCAAATATCTAATCCTTCAGTGCCTCAAAAAGGTTTTCATTGTTGGATACACTCTTTCTTTTTACTGTTTCATGATCTAATACTACCATTGCATAGTTTTCACAATTAGATCAATTTTTTGTATTCTTTATTTTGTAGCTAAAATATTTTGCACTCTCTTGGTTTGAATTTTCGTTATGAACTTCATTGGTGGAACTTCTTTCTAGATTTTTAGAACAAAGGAAACTGACAATGACATCAACATCAGAAAATATAGGGATACCAAGAGGCTTAGTTTGTTCCTATTGAATGAGTTTGAGATGTATCAAAGATAAGGAATCATAGGATTGGTCAAGATAAAAGGTGGAGAGGGTCATGATGGAAAAAAATTTAAGATGTTCGCTAGCAACATCAAGGTCTATAATGTTACTCTCCTCTAAATTATCTACCTTGCTTGATGTTTGATAATCCTCACTAGAGTCATTGATATGTAGTGATCCAAATTCAAATGGTTTAGACCCTAAAATTTGTCCCTCCATATGTATGGGTGCATACTTCTTTATCACATCAATTTATTTGTCTTGACAATATTCTTCAGACATTAAATCCCATTCATATTTATTTGAGTCTATTTTCAAACTAGCTTGAAATTGGAGGATTTGTTCACAAATATTTTGAGTGGCTTCTTCTTTCATCTCTTCCTTGTGTCCTAATCATGTCTTATCTTTTGCATTGATTATGATAGGCTGAATTGGTTTCACAATACCTTATTTTCATTTTCCAATATTTCCTTTTTCTTTCATATCCCATATTTTCTAAGATTGTGAACCATTTAGTATATTTCTCTATTAGTATATTGGAAGTTGTTGCTTGGGATTCTTCTTCAACTTTGTAAAGCCACTTTAGAATGTCTTTGTCCTCAGATTCATTAACTAGAGTACCTTCTTTTACAAATGTACCATCAAAGATCATGATGGGTTGTGAATATTGTTGTCTAGATGTTGATGGTTGTCCATATGATTTTGGAGAAGGTAGTAGCCATGAGAGACATAAGGACTACTCAAAATAATACTCAAGCATATGCCTTTATCTTCCAATTGAATCTTTTTCTCAAACTATTTTGACAAAGAATTGAGTTGGCTTTCATTACTTGAGGAAATAGAATCACCGGTGCCTTTATCTTTTAACTGAACCTTTTTCTCAAACTATTTTGAAAAAGAATTGAGTTGGATTTCATTACTTGAGGAAATAGAAGTGAGATCTTCTCTGTTGTGTGGTACAAAAACATCTTGGACTATCTTGAGAGTGTTGCAGCATCGAGGATTATTAGAATGTACTGAAATTATGATCTTGTCCATTGTAACAAAATTTCAAGCAATGATGGTATGTTGATGGTACTGCTTGCATTTCATGGATCCAAGGTCGACCCAAGAGTATGTTGTAGGTCAAATCCTTGTCTAAAACTTGGCAGATTATATCCTTTTGAACTGGTCCCACTTGAATTGGAAATACTATCAGTCCTTGAGAGGATCATTCTTCATCATCATAATATTTTATGGTGATCTTTGTTTTGGAATCTATTGCATTTTTCTAAAAATCCCAATGCACAGATAAGCTTTAAGGTGCATATATTTAGATCAGCTCCTCCACCTATTAAAAAGTATTTGACCTGATGTTTATGGATTAAAACCTCAATATAGAGTGGAGCGTTGTGTGGATGAGTGAGGGATGCATCATCATTTTCCAAGAAAGATAAACAATGGGGTGCAATAAAATGTCCCACAATGGATTGGAACTGAAAAAATTCCAAATTGGTTGGTACTGTGGTGTCCACTAAAGCTTTTTCTAGAATATCCTTATGGGCTGGTGAAATTTTAGGAAGTTCTATTATGGATATTTGTGTTGGAATATTTTGCAATTGATCTACTATATTGTATTGATTCGAAGGAGCAATAGGTGTTTTAGATGTACTTCCTTTCAATACAAAATTGGACTGCCCCCTTGTGGTCACATTTACTGGTAGGTTTTCTTGTCTATCCTTGATTTTGATGGAATTCATTTGATTATCAATTGTAGAAATATGAAGGATGGTAGTATCATAGACATAATTCACATTATTCCCTTTATTTTTTGTTGAAGAAGATTCTCCTTTTTCATAGTTGGGTAGAGGGTTTTTAAATGATCCATTATCATCATTTGTTTTATGACCTTTACTTCTATGAAAGTCACAATAATATGCATCATTCCACCATGATGGTTTAAATCATGGTTCAAAATCTCATGTATCTAGTAATGTTATGAGTTTGTGTGCAAGAAGCTCTTTTAATTCTAATTAAAGTGATTTCCTTAAAGGTGTAAATTTTCTTCAATATGGTGGTGGAGCTAGTTTAGATTCACTATTGTTTTGAGTTTTTTTGGGTGTAGTACTTGATAAATTGAAGAATGGTTTTATGTTATGTGTGTCAACTACACCATCATTACCAACATTCTTACTTCTTGTCCAAAATTTGGATTTTTCATTGTTGTTATGATGGTTAGAAGCATTACCAAAGTTTGTTTTGTTGTTATATATTTTCAAAACTCCTCTTTTAACCAAGGCTTCCTCAATCTTAAGTCTGTTTTCAATCAACTTTTCAAAACTGGGTTGACACTGCAATTGGAGTCTATAAATCATCTCACTATTGAGATTATCAATAAATATATCCATCTTTCCTTTTTCCGGTATAGGATGGGAATATCTAGCAAATAATTATTTCCATCTTCTTAATAATGTAATATATGGCTCACCATTTTTTCAATTTTTTGTTACAAATATCTTTCATGGCTATTTCATGTTGAAAGTTGTATGAATATTGGGAGATAAATTTATTTACTAGTTCCTCAAATGATATAACACCTAGTGGGAGTTTTGAAAACCATTCCATGAATTGAGCACCCAAACTTCTTGGAAATAGTCTCATTAGATAGGTTTCTTCATGTGCAAATTCTAGACTAATGGTGCAAAATTCTCTTACATGATCTTGAGAATCAATTTTGCTATTTTATTTGTCATATCATGGAAATTCATAATTTGGTGGAAAAGGTATCATGTTCATATTTCTATCAAATGGATAAGGATAGATTTCTTGCAACAAATATCTCTTTGTTGTTCCCCTCTTCATGTATAGGATTTGTTGTTGAAGATTTTGCATTTGGTGAGTTAAAGTATTCAATGGATCTATGATTCATGAGTTAGCTTTTGTTTTATTGGGAGATCCATTCAATTGGTTGACATTATAATCATTGGGTAGTTTTACACCTTGATTTTATAGCTTTAGAAAGTATTTCTCACCATCCTTTTCTATATTTTTTTCCATGAACTTGTGAAATTTAGGGTCTTGTTGAGCTTGTTGAATTTCCTCATTATTTATCTCATCTATTTCAAGTTGATGAAATTTGTGAAAAGGATTTTCTTCTCCTTTTTCCATGATGGTTCGGGTTTCTATTTCTTTTTCTTTGTTCTTTTTTTTTTGAGCTCTTGTTAAAATGGTCATGCAAGTGATAGAGTTTTTCTATACTTCGATCTTTTTTTTGGGAGTGCCAATGAAATACCTAAGTTAAATGGGATGATGAATCCTATTGATGAGACTAGGATAAATCTGATGTACAACATTTGTTTTATGATAAAGGATGATAGATCCTGATAGTGAAACTCAGCTAACAATCAGAGATGAGATTGGTGATTGGGAACTTTAAGTTGTTTGATCTAAGTTTAGTTAAAGGGATTTCACTTGCAAAATCCAATTTATTCAAGTTTAAACCAATATTTTAATGAGGAATGATATCTACTTTGAAAAGGGTCCTTAAATATGATTCTAGTTGTCAAACAAAAGTTTAATTTATCTCTCTATTTGAGTATCAAGTGAATGTGCTAAAATAGGTTGTATATGCACTGAAAGATAGGAGAAATGTGCTAAAAAAGACCCTATATGCGCTAGAGACTATCAGTTAAATGCACTAGAACAAAAATCTTATGTGCTGAAAGATAAGGTAAATGTGCTAGAATAGCTCCTATCTATGCTGAAAGATGTGGTGAATGCGCTCTAACATACCCTATATGTGCTAGACTATGAACTCAATGCATTGAAATAGGAAGTTTATGCACTCAACTATGAATGTCACTATTTTGAAAATTTTCCTAGTTTTCTTGTTTTTGAATTAGTGAATTGAGTGTTTTTGATGGATGATCTTCTCAACAATGATTTCAAACACAAAAGAAAGTAGTAAAATGGTTGTTTCATCCTATGATCTAAACATCAAGTGTATGTTCTAGGATCCGGTCTAATCCCTTTGATTTCCACTGATATTGAATAATAGCAAATAGATCAGTCAAACTATTCTAATGTCAAGGGTATTTAATAAAATCACAACTCACAGCTTGGAACTACATCAGCTCACACAACCATGTCACCCACTAGAGGGTTCCTGTGTTTTTTCATTTTCTAGGTCTTAACCAAAGTCAATTCCTCCACTTTTGGCCAAAAATCCTTCGTAGTTATATGGCGAGTATCTTGGGGATAGATTCTTTCCTCCCCTTGCATTGTGAATATTGCAATGTTTGGAAATTGACTCAACTTGGCTACTACACTTAAAGTTCTTAGTAAGGATTTCCATTTAGTGAAACAAATGATAAACTCCCTCAAGAGGCCACCCAACCTTTATAACTAAGGATTTATGTATCTCAAGGATACTAAGGAAGGGCTATCAATGCACACTACCATTGAATGTGATTTTCATCAAAATTGGTATTTGATTATAGTGGGTTGGAATGCTTTTCTTTAGTTGTTCCACTTAGTTTGTTACCTCCTTTCGAAGTGGGGAGGTAGGCTTGCTAAAGGTGCTATTGCAATAAAATGAAAGAGTGAGTTTGGCATTTTGGTCACCCAGTAAAGGGAAGAGCATATGCCTATCACTTTGTAAACACAACATAACCTTGTAATTAAACTAGATGTCTAATTTAATAAAAGGAAAATAAGTCCACACCCTATAAACATCATTAGTAGTCTTAGATATGCCTTTGATAGTGTAGAGCACCTACAAAACAAAAAGATATAGATTAGCCCCCAAATTTTTATTTTTTTGCAAATAAAGGTTTATGTGCTAAAATAGAGAGCATATGTGCTAAAACAAAGAGCATATGCACTAAAATATTTAGTATATGTGCTATTAAACACACTCAATGCTCTATTCTAGAAAAAAAAAAAAGGGAAACAAAATCCCATATATGTGCTAGAAGAGGAGGTAGTTGCGCTGGTCTGGGCTGTGAATGTGCTATAGTAGAGTTTGGATGTGCCGAAATTCACCACCTAAGCAGTGAAATAGGCTGCAAATGTACTACATAAAAATTTGCAAATGAACTTGTTGACAAAAACTTGCAAGAAAATATTAAAAATGGGGCTAGGCCCCACAGTGGGAGCTAATTTATGTGTGTATGTAAATAACATGAATTAGTCAATAAAACCTATACAACAAACCAATGAAACATTATATCAAGGAATTAAAATAATAATCAAATTAAAACAACAATTGCTCAATGGCATCTCATTATCCTCTATCTCCAAGGATTCTTTAAGTCATTTTTCTCTTAGATTGTTTTTCCACATGACTTTCTAAATGACAACCTGAAGAATGAGAGATGTTGGAAATGCAAAAGATATTTCCTACATTACATGATTGATAAACTAGTTGGAGATTATATGCAACGATAATAATGCTACTATGATGTTGCTAATGAAAATGATATGATGAAAATACTGTAATTAAGATGTTGCTAATGAAAATTCCATGATTTAACTACTTGATGCTAAAATTCTAATACTAAAATGCTCACTAAAATGGCAATGCTAATTAAAATGCTACATAGTGTAATTACTACAAATGCTCAGCTCTCTCCCTTTTTTGTTGTAAATGAGGTCCTATTTATAGATTTTCCAAGGAATGAGCCTAGGTGGCAGAAATCAATGGTCTAGATTCGATCTAGAGAGATGGACAGTTGAAGATGAAGAGGTTGGATAGAAAAGGGGATTGTGTTCACTACATAGGAAAAAATTGCCAAGTGTAAAGAGGAATAAAATGGAGATGAAGGGCAAGTGTCCCTAATTAGTTAGAATTTGTTGATGATAAATGCCAAATTAAATATTAGAAATATTTAATTTCTTGAGACACATGATGAGGTGGAAGGTGGGAAGAAGTTAGTAGATGTTCTTAAATTCTAATTTAAAATTCAAATTTAATGAGAGGAGGTTAATTAAATAAAACAAAATAATTAAATTTTTTCATTTAATTAAGATATGAGGAAAATGATTTAGGATAGGAAGAATTAGAGAAAATGAACTATATAAATAAAATTTTCAATTTATTTATAAGTAGAAGAATTAAACATTATTAATTAAATAAATTGTATTTAATTAATCATCTAGACCAAATTTGAGTGTATACAACACTAAACTTCCCATCAAGAATGGCTTACAATCCTCTTCAATTTCCTCTTTCAATTTATTCATGTGAGACTTTCTTGGAGATTTTTTCACCAAAGGTTAAGTGGAGGGTGATTGCAAAATAAATAAAGACTGGTAGTAATCAAATTTAGAATCATAATTCACTTTAGGATTTTCATATTGTAGGTCTCCTCCTTTTCAATTTGTTTAGATATTTCATCAATCATTTTAGAACCCTCTGATATATAGATATTCTCTACTAATTCTTCAAGCCTTCCTGGCTCAAACATATTTACAAATTTTTAGAGAGCTAACACTTCCATTAACTAATCAATTTCATTTTTTCCATCAAACTTAACCATGGAGCATTGGCTTTAATTGCATTCAGTAGCCTCTATGTCATACCATAGCTATTAAGGAATATTAATCAAGCAATAAAAAGATATTGAAGACTACCTAAACAACATCTAATGATACCATGTATTAGAATCCACGTCCACTCTATGAATTTTAGTATTATTAACATAATCTCCAAGCCTCACAATGGTATAGAAATATCATAAAATTCAATCCTTGCATAGAATATTACATGATTTTCCTTAACACTAACATTTTTTTCTTACTTCATATATAAATCTACTGAAAATTTTCCATAGGTAATAAAGATCCAATTAAATATGGGACATAACTGTACCAATTGGATTGATAATAGGCATGATCACATCAAAAAAACTAAACTTGTCAGATTTTAGTAGTTTGAACTCTTTTATTAGAAATCTAGGTCAAAATTTAACATATAAATCTTTTATTTTTGTGTTACATCAATCAAGATTCACCTTCAAGTAATTTCAAGGTAGAAAAATCTAATCCTTCTATATTTGATTTTAGCATGCATGCCTATTTTTTTTCCTAAGCTAGTTTACCTTTGTTTGTTTATCATATTCAGGAAATTTATTCTTTCCATGGATTGAATTAAATTTATTAGTTTATACCTAGATATTTTTTTAGGTGTTTTTTAATCATGCTAAGTATTTTCCTACTCTTAACTTGCATGCACATCCCTTAGGATTAGATATTTCAAATTTATTACTTATATTTTTATTGTCTTTCTTCAAATTTGATTCCCTCTTGTGCACTTAGTGTTTTACCTATATTGTTTTCACCTTACTAGATTAACAATTGTAGGACTTGTTGATGTGGTTGTTATTCACACAACACATAAAATTCTTATAACATAACCTATCTCTTTTGATATATTTTAAATTCAACTAAAATTTAAAGTCACAAGGTTTTGATTACAAGGACTTGATTGCACTAGGTTCACTCAAGGTTCATTATAATTTTTTTTTAACTTAAAGGGACTTGGGTAGGATATTTACTCAGAAGAACTCAAAATACTATGGTTCAAGAGCTATTTTGAATGATTTGATAGATTTACAACCAATTTAACAAGATCAAAAGCTATTTCATCAAGTTATATGAAATAAGACATAAATTTGATTAATTCTTTTAAAATTACTCAATAATTTTTGAAAATTTTAAATTAAAAAATAATTAATAATATTTACACAAATTTTCACATATTTTTCCATTAAATATTACTTTCTAAATATTTGATAAAGAATAAGAAAACATAAGGGTAGAAGAGAAAAGATCCTAAGAATCTAATTTGTTAGTTATTCCACGTGAATACTTTTGAAGAAATAGAAACAAAGACCTAAGTATCTAATTTACTATATTAATTCATAGCTACATACACAGTGCAAATATTCAAAGTAAACTTGTTATAGCAAAAAATGATTCAAATTCACTTGAACCTAGAGCAATAATTTGATCTTTTAAAGTTAAATATAATAATTTATAGTCACTAATGATTTACAATGAGGAAATGACCAATTGTTGGTCTCAGATTTATGTCTTTATATAAATATATAATTTTTTATTGATAATGAATAAGAAACCATGAAGCAAGCTTAAAATTGGTAATTATCCAATTCAATTCTAACAAGTATCAACAATGTTTGGTAAAAAAATGATTAAATTTGGTTCTTTTATAGAAGAAAGATGCCTAGAATGAGTTACAATTGAATATTCCAAATTACATCACAAAATAATGAACAAAAAAAATCAATTGTTGCACATAGGTCACATCATTGCATTGATATTTGGAAACTAGAATATTCATTCTAAATATGCACCCTTGATAAATAGAATGGAAAAATTATGAATCTAGAATCATCCAAAACTATGATGTAACACCCATTCTTTGGAAAAAATATATAAAAATTGACATAATTATTTTTGGAAATCCATTAAATAGATTCGACATCATGAATCAATAGTTTCTGCAAAAATATGATAAATTAGCTAACTTACCCACTTTCTACATGTTCTTGTAAAATACACTCCTCAAAATTCTTTTTGAAAATACATTAAATAGATTCACCATCATGAATCAATAGTTTCTGCAAAAAAGTGATAAATTATCTAACTCACTCACTTTCTACATCTTCATGTAAAATACACTCCTCAATGATTTGCATTTTGTAATCTCTAAATGATATTATATTCTTTGTAATCTCATTTTTGTTACACTCCTTTGATTTCTTCCAGATGAAATTTTGCATTTCAAAATTGTTCATTATTAAAACTAGTTTATCCTTCTTTAATCTTCCCTTCTTGTGATACTTCTCTATTTTCATTTCCTTATGTATTATCTAATCAATTATTTCTTCAATAAAAATTAGAAATTGGATTTTTAAGAGAACTTTCAAAATTATCCTTGACTTATATTAATACAATTTCCTCACTGTATACCACAACAATGTTGCATATGTAGCCTATTAAATTCAATATGATTACATCTTTAAATAGTAATTACCTAATCTTCTTTTTGAGATATTAGATCTTTTGTTCACATTATTTGATTACATCTCTTTTGAATCTCAATTATTTTATGGAAGACTTTATTTGTGATATGGTTTAAGTTATTATTATCCTTTCTTTAAGATGTAAGATATTTTCTAGATTTTGTATATTTTTCATTTGAGATGGTTCTATATCATTCTACTCCAACCTTTTTTCAAAATCATCTTAGAACTTATTGACCTTATCTAAATCTAGTGCAACATTTCATACTATTTTTTTGTCTTCTAGCTTTATAGTGTCTTCCCCTTTATTGTTAGCATTAATATGCCATCTACCTTATAAATCCTATGTCATATTGCATGGTTCCAACATCCTTCAAATTTGTTCCTAGGCCTTAAGCGTGTATTGGGAAAATATTTTATACTATTTATGCTCACTTTCAAATAAATTCACAAGCGGTGATGGGTTCAACTAGTAATGATAAAGGTGACTTGTGAGTTACGGGTGATCCCAAATAGTGGTTTATAATTTTTTGGCCAAACTAGACACTGAAATAATTTTTTTTAACTAAATATTCACTTTCGAGCACCTATAGTAGCTAAACCATGAGGAATTTGAAGATGATGCAAACTAGAGTTTCGTGAAATTTTTTCTATAGATTCTAAATATATTTTTTTCAAAATTTTTGGAATCAGATTGTATTTCTTTTTCCATCTCCCTTGAAAACTAGTTTTTTCAGAAAACAACATTTTAAAAAAGTGACGCTCACCGTATAATGCATATTTTTTTCCATGAAGGATAAAATTATAATTCTTTCAAATTTAGATTTGTATCTATGATATCTAGTGCTTCCACTTGGTTAGATAGTTTTTATTGAATATTTTTTCTTTAATCAAGTTTCGAAGTCAAACCAATTACAATTTAGACATAGCGCAACTGTATAACACATAAATTTTTTTGTATATATCGAAATTCTTTTTTTTTGTTGGATCAAGGACTCCAATATCTGGTGCACTCATATTTTTCAATTTTTTTTCTGATAATCTTCTATTTTTCCACACGTGTAGAACATAGAGCTTGATTTTTGGTGAAAAACCTACATTCACAAGAAATAAAAAATAAATACAATAATCAAATTAAATTTAATTGAAAATTATACTTTTTTGGAAGCTTATAATAAGGACTATGTATACTTACACAAAAATAAATGTTAAATGAATTCATTTGATCCCCAAAAATTTAAATCAAAAGTGGTTTTTTATCAACATTTTTATAGGTGTAAAGGAGACTCTATTATAGGTATGGTTTAAAACTAGCGGGGTTCTATCCAAGGGGGCTTGGTCTAAGGTGGTTTGATCAAACACTATTCACTTGGAATCCTTTAAATGGAAATTTTAAAGGCTTAAATGATTATATTTTCTAAAACTATGTCATTTTAGCAAAAAATAGGATCTCCTAGAAAGTGTAAACCACTATTGTGGCAGCACCCGATGTCGTTATCCATATGTCAAACATTAGGTTTAACTCTTTCAAATTCTTTAAAGAAGGTCACTCAACTTGAAAAGATAGAGGTAAATGTGATAGGAGGATTGACTAATATCCACATGCAATTGGATTTTGATCTTAGGATCCAATATTGCATTGACATTCAAGTCATGGAGATACCAGATACCTATGGTATGCTTTTGAGTAGAGAATGGTCTAAAAATTTAAATGGATACATGTCTACTGACTTCTCACACATGTGGTTACCTTGGAAAGGAGTGCCTAATCAAATCAGGATTGAAATATAACCTCGTATGAAATACATGATCATAAATTATAATAAGAAAAATGAAGTTCTATATATTGATGTAGAACCAAGAGTTTATAAATTGCATAATTCAGGAGTTAAAATTGGAGAATTTTTCACTTGTGATGTCGAGAAATATAATGAGTTAGTTCCTAGAATAGATGTTTTAATTGAAACATATTATGACTCCTCCGAGGAGGAGAATTATCCTTATAATAAATTTCAAAATAGTATTATTACAAAAGCTCAAGAGAATGATAAAAGTAAAATTTCACTGAAAAGTTTGTTATTGCAGGATTGGTGCCGATTGCAAAATGTTACACATTCAAAAAACAATTGTATGATGTGTTTGGAGATAATCCACATAATTGAGAGTCAATTTTTTCTAGGATGTGATGATGTCATGAGGATCAAACCAAAAGCACATAAGAATGAAGATAAAAAAATAGAGAATGAAAATATATATACAATGACATCGAAAAATGGTGAAATATTGATTACAAACTATCGAGCTTGGATTCTTAAATTTGATGGATCAAAATTGAAACAAGGAATTGGAATTGGAGTGGAACTGATGAAACCGCAAGGTAAGTCCTTTCCTTCTACATATCGATTGCAATTTCAATGTACTAACAATGCAGAAGAGTATGAAGCTCTTATACATGGCTTGATCCTGGCAATCAAGAAAAAGGTTAGAATCCTCAAGGTGTTCGATGATTCAAAATTGGTAGTTAAACAAATTTGAAAGAAATATATCTTCTATTACAAAAGATTATCCAATTATCAACAAAGTGTGGGATCTGATTGAAAAGTTTGATGCATTTAATTTTACTCACATCCCAAGAAGATTTAATAATCAGAGAGATGATGCTCTATAAACTGCTGCTAGTACTTTGGAATCTTTGGAAACTTCAGATTTGAAAAGATTCACAGTTTAATTGGTGCAATTACCTTCGGTTCCTAATAATGTTACTAACCTACAAGTGTTTGAAGATGACAAGGAAATACTGGAATTCATTACTAATTCTGGTATTTTTGAGGCGCAAATTATTAAAGAGATAGATCACCCTGGCAATGAAATTTAGGATAAATAATTGACTCAAGTCAAAGATAATAACATTTTGAAAGGAATAATTGAGTTAGAATGATTTTTCAATATTGACCAAATAATCAGACAAAAATATTTACCTTTGTAACACCCCATCGTGCGAACCCCAAAGCACAATTAAACAATAATTACGGCACAATTTTTTTTAAAAAAATAAACATAACATACATGTAATTAAATCATAACATGAATTTCATTTAAGTAGATTCATTAGCACATACATCCCTTGGGGTACAGGAGGAGTCATTACGATACTGAGATCCACACAACGACAAGAAAGAATAAAATCCAAAGATATAATCCATAACAAAATAAACATTAACAAATAGAACACATACATGATAAAGCATTGATAAGAAACCATCTGAGTACATAAATACAACATACGCATAAATAACTTAACACATGGAATAACAATTGCCACGGCCAATATTCACACCGAGATAACATTACATTACAGTACAATGTTCTAGAGGTACAATGATACAACAGTGTTTCCAAACATAAATGGAAACCTTACACAAGATACCATGATACAAAATAGATGAATACAAAGCATCATAACTGGCTCCAAAACAAGTACAACTCTGGAGTCGCTGCAACCGCACCAATCCGCACCTATCGATCCTTGACTGGGGACCCAATGGGGTGCTTAGCATGTTCCACCCGACCATGTGAGTCCGAAGACCCACCCCCCGTGCTAGGAGCTAACAAGAAAGAGACCACAACCAAGAACATCCAAACATGGAACCACAAGACTCAACATCATACAAAAGTATCATAAAACTCAAGGATTACAAGAGTCGACATAATAACTTAAAATCATAAATGCCATCACATAAATTAAAGCAATGACCAGTAAACAAGTAATCAAAGGATGATCATGAAATACTTCCAAATTAAACAGAATAAACATAATACAATTCCAAATTTCAATCAAATAATACAATAACATCATATCACAGTATCATAAGATACAAGATTGTAAATCAAAAATAAATGAGATCATACAAGACTGCAAAACATACTAAAGATGGATTAAAACAATAATCATAAATCAATTTAAATAAATTCAAACAACAATCTAAACCAACTCCCAAAACCTACTTCCAGAGGAACACAATAAAGTAAAACACATGGGAAACTAGGGGAGAGTGTCATCGCATAGCCTACATGGGTTCTCCTGGCCCTTCCTCCAAACTGAGGCGCCAGCCCCCATCTATGGATCTCTTGGCCCTTCCTCCTACTTGAGGCGCCGGCACCATAGGGTAGCTCATGCGGAGCCGTAGCCCTCTCGTGAAGATGAGGTTACGACCTTGCCAACCACGGCCTTCTCAGCCTTCCATTAGTCTGTGGAAGCACTAATGAAGACGAGGCATCCTCTCTTTTTTTTAAAATCTTGTAATGATATTACTACCCAACCCTCCTAAGTTAATTAATAAGTTTTCACTTGTTTACTAACTCACTCGTGGGTTCTCCTGAGCCCTTCCCCTTAAACGGGGCGCCGGCCCCCACAAGGAGCCACTCTCCCTAGAGACCCAACAACATAAAAACCAAGGGTTGTACCATCATAATTTGAACAAATAATCACAATAGAGAAGCATGCGAGGCATTACCCATCTCGCTATAAATACATAATCAGGTCTCAACAATTCTCGTACAACCCTTTTAAAATCATGAAACCAAAACACTCGCCAAATCAAGGCACATAAAGAGAGAGAACATAAATTATCAATCATCTCAAGCCTCTGGAAGCCAAAAGAATGAAAACCCACAAACAAGGGTAAAATGAAGCAACATGAGTATTTCTCCAATAATTCCAACACAAGGATAAAATTTCCTCAAATATGCGAGTAAATCAGAAAAGCCATAAAAGGGGAAAGGTTCATAAAGACCCATCCGCAAAACAACAATGGTGTTACCTCAAATAGGAAAACGCGCAAGAAAATCAACCTTTAAACAAAATCACTTAATAAAACCAAAAGCCACCAACTAGGTATCCCACGAGAGACCTCAATTTTCTCCTCACAAGAACCCCCTTATAATGGTACACAAATCACCTTCATAAAATCAACAACATAGCAATGACAACAATAATTGCAAGGCCACCCGAACTATTTTCAATTCAAATATAATGAGAGAATACATTAAAATAAGATCAACAACTCCATCCAGACTACATAATCAACTTAGATACAAAATAAATCAAAAATTCAAGAAGATCAACTATCCACAACTCATAAACCAAAACACAAGTTCCTAGTTACATTGCAACACAAATTAAATGACAAAGGATTCCTTGAATCAAAATTGATCTCCAAAGGCATTCACACCAATACGGAAACATCCAAAAACAATCCTTCAATAACAGACATAAAAGCATGCAACCAGGCATCCAAGGGACCAATTAAAGAACACCTTAAATACTCAACCACTCACAACCCACAAAAACACTTGCATAACAACAACCACAAATTCAAATAAGAACAAAATTTATTAACCAATCAATTAACGACCAGAACTAAATAACTTTACAACTTCCCCCAACGGAATTACTCAATTAACTAAAACAATTCAAGATAACCATCACAAGTATTCTAAAATATTTATTCATAAAGAGAACTTACAAATCAACCATGAAATGAATATAAAGGAAGTCAACTTTCAAAAAAAATTACAATCCCATTTCACCAATAAACTATCCAATTCGAGAATATCCTAATCAATCTCTAACCATGCCCATACATTTAAATTCCCCTTTTCATTTATCAACATAATTGAAAACTACTTAATAGTTTGGTAGTTAATTCGTTACCATTTCATAACCACTTATATACAAAACATAAATTTAAACATTATCTCCACTTCCCTTCATCTCACTAACTTAACACTCAATTCCAATATTTAAAGTAATTGCGCCAACCACTTAAGGCAATTTGTTATACTTAAAATGATAATAATAATAACCATACTCTAAATACCCAAACTACATATTAGAACTTACCACCTTAAAATCTTAAATCTATCTAAATAAATTTACACACAATAAAAACCTTTTTAAAACCACTATATCTTTATATATTTTAATTCTTTTGAAGGAAGGAAAGTAGAAAGAGAATAAATCTTTTCTAAGAATTCAACAAATCTACAAGACTTAACTTCATAAATAAAATAACTTATTCAATTTTATATTAAATTTTATTTCCACCCTATACACATTTAAAAATAAGAATTAGACAATCAATGCTAATATATATATATATATATATATATATTCACAAATTGCCCTTCTACTATATTATCCTATCAAATTTCACAATTTAACAAATTAATAGGAATTCTTTTCTATTTAAAAATATTCACTCAAAACAAGAATTAAATAAATCAATGCTGCCATATATTCATAAATTGATTTTTCTACTAACTTATCTTCTTATAGTTGGTAATTTAATAAATCAATAACAAAAAACAGATTTCTTTCTATTTTATTATTATTTCCATTTTAAACAGATTCTGTTTTATTTTAAAAAAGAAACAGAATGTTTTATTTTGACAAAATTAAATAATCAGTGGAATCTGAATAAATAAGTTTAATAAATATATATATACAAATAATTTTCAAAACAAATATATTTATTTATTTATTTATTTATTTATAATTTCAAAACAAATATAATACAACAAAAACTTGAATCTTAATTAAATTTTTTCTTTTGATGCTATCTTTACATTTATATATATATGTGTATACATTTATATATATATATATATATCTGATATATATATATATATACATATATATATTGCATACAAAAATATTTTGAATATAGAGAAATAAATTTCAATTGTACAATTTACTGTTTCAATATAAATATTTAAACACATAATATATTTGTAAAATTTATCTACAAATGGAAATTTACACAACCTCGAATTCACAGTCATGAGCTTATTCTTTTACTGGTTCACTATTATTTTTAACACAAAACTATAGTAACACTGTTCAATTCCAGAATCCCAACAAAATTTCACTTTAAATCAATAACAGTCCCACCCCAGTAAAGCTTTCCTGATTGAAAAACAGTCCAAAGCATTTCTAAAGATTCGAGAATTTTCTACAAGCATTAAATTTCAATTCAAGAGA
Source organism: Sequoia sempervirens (assembly GCA_007258455.2). Lineage (NCBI taxonomy): Eukaryota > Viridiplantae > Streptophyta > Pinopsida > Cupressales > Cupressaceae > Sequoia > Sequoia sempervirens. Next base: position 17,948 of record VDFB02223643.1, read on the forward strand.
AAATTTTATTCATAGCAAGGAATTCTTATTTCATTTGATGCTATAAAGAAAATAATTTAAAAGAAGAAGGAGAACCTGGCGTCCTGCGCCTGTAGATAACTATTGAAGCTTTATCCTTCTTGCTGATCCAATCCTTCCAGCAGCAGCTCCAAGATCCTCCCTCAAACTTAAATCTTAATCCTCACATGAATTCTCAGAAGAATAAAAGAACGCAATACCATATCAGAAAGATGACTGCCAAATTCTCCAAAATCTGTTCCAAAGAGAGTGCAACCCCCCCTTCCAATACAAAATCCTCTAAATAAAATCTTCCCACCAAAGTCTCTTCCATTTCTTTTTCTAGCGAATGCCAAAAGTCACTTCTTTAAAAAAATAAAATTCCAATCCATTCGAATCCACAAAAGATTGGGCTTTTTATTTGTTTATTTATTTATCATTTCCACCACCAATTTTAAATAAACACATGCATATTAAAATAATTTAAAAACAACTATTTACAAAATTTTCTTCAAAACACAATTAATACTTTTGCAAACTACTACAACTTTTATTTATTTATTCTTCATATTCTCCAGTTCTCTTCGACTTCCAAATGCTCTATAGGTGAAGTTTCATTTCTTGCTTTTAAAACACTTCAGCTTCCTATCTCCTTATCCATTTAAATTTCTTACTATAATAATTATCTTTTCAAGATTATTTTGTTCATAATTATTATTAACTTCAACAATTTAAATCAATTTATCTAATAATATCACTTTTACTTTTAACGAATTAGTTTAATTTGATCATTGGTTCTAAATCATTTGATTTAATTTAATTGATTATTATTTTAATTTCTAATCATATTTTAAATAACTTTACAAATCACTTATAATTTAATTAATTATTTAAACATGATTACTAACATATTATATTTTCCACATAATCAAATAACACAGTAATCAATGAAGCACACACAGAAACTCACACACAAGCTCAGAACAACCGACACGGAGGGGCATTACAACCTTAAAGTGAAGGAGGATTATCTAACTTATATAATTTGAATACTGAAGAAGCTCCTAAGAATGTACTTATAGGGAAGGTTTGTATCAAAGAAGAGAAAATAAATATTACTCAGGAACTTAAAAATTATAAGAAAGTCATAGCATGGACCTATGAAGATTTGAAGACATATGACACTTCTATCATCACACATACTATACCATTGAAGCCTAATGTAAAACCTTTCTGATTGAAACAATGTCTAGTAAATGTACTTGTAGAGCCTTTAATTCAAAAGGAAGTTCAAAAATTGTTGTCAACAAAGATAATTTTTTCAATAAGACATTCTACTTGGGTGGAAAATTTAGTCGAAGGTTGTTACGAAAAAGAATGGAGACATCCAATTGTGCATAGATTTTCATAATCCTAACAAAACATCTGAAAAAGAAAATTATCCACTACCTTCACTCAAGGAAGTATTCCAAATAGTTAATGGTTTGAAAATGATGTGCTTTTTGGATGGATTTTTGGGGTATAGTCAAGTAATGGTAGCGAAGGAGGATCAGATGAAAACTGCTTTCATGATGCAGGAGCATCCAGTGGTGTAAGGGCAATCTTGCATCACCCAAAAATAGTTAAATTTCAAGTTTCTCGGTTTTTAGATGTTTTTACATTTTTGGATACCCTTTTCGTCATAATGAAATTACCAATTTACGTTTTTTATTTTCTATTCTTGGGTTGAAAGATATTGCAGTTTTAGTTTCCCAGATTTGCACCTGAAAATCTTCTGAGTTAGATTTGAGGCACTTAGAGTTCCTGAAACAGCCCTGAAACTTGCCAAAATTGATGTGGCAAATTTTGAGTGCGTTATTGACTTCAAGACTTTTCCAATGGTTCAAACGGTTTGTGAATCAGAGTCCCAGATCAAAAGTTATGGCCCCGAGAAGTTGGGGCACTTTCTAGAAGATACAATTGCAAATGTTCTTTTGAAATTTGAACTTCAAGTTGTAATTTTTGGCGCCAAACCACCTAAACTCAAATTTGAATGTTGTTTTGGTTCCAAACTAAAGAGGAGCTCTATTTATGGGCGAGTTTCTAATTTTTGGGTAGCTTTTCGGGGACAAGCTCGCATATTGCGAAAGGGTTATTCTGTAGCTTTCTGTAACTTGCATGTGTTGTAGAACTTGGGGATTTGAGATCCTCTGCATGTAAGAAGCTCCATTTTCTGAATAATAAAATTATTCTCTTGTTTGTGGGTTATTTTCTAAGTCTTGGGTTGTGCCCTCATCATTTCACCACTAAGTGGGGAAATATTTCTTACAAAAGGATGTAATTTGGATTGATAAACGTTGGGGCTACATTCCAAAGAGTGATGGACTATGAATTTTGAGAGTTGATAGGAAAATTCATCATCATTTACATGGATGACCTTATAGTGTTTTCTAAAGATAGAAGAGATCATGTCTAATATCTCAGAGTGATATTACAAAAGTGTGAAACTTATGGAGTTTCCCTAAATCTTAAAAAATATATTTTCAAGGTGATTGAAGGAAAATTATTAGGACATATCATTTCTAAACATGGTATTTCAATCAACCTAGACAGAGTGAACACACCACTCAAACTACAACCCCCAAGAAGTAGAAAAGAATTAAAGTCATATTTTGCTAAGATCAATTTTTTTTAGAAATTTATTATAGGATTTTCCAAAATAGTGAATCCACTCAACAATATGTTAAAGAAAGACACAAAAATGAAGCTAAGATTTCCTTTGATACTATAAATACTGCAATCACAAAAACACTAGTATTGGTAAGCCCAGATGATATTAAACCTTTTTTATATTTACTCATTCGCTTCTGGTCATACTTGAGTTGCAATATTAACACAAAAGGGAGAAAATAAAGAAGAAAAACCAATTTCTTTTACGAGTTCTCAATTCAAGGAAGTGGAGTATAGATATACAGATGTTGAAAAACAAGCCTTCGCTTTGGTCAAAGCCATGTACACAAGTTTAGACATTATATCCTCAAGAGTATTGTCAAGGCTATTGTCCCAAATTCAACTGTCAAGATGTTGTTGACACAAAGTGAGCTCAGAGAAAAGAGAGCTAAATGGGTTACTATATTACAAGAATATGATTTAGACATAATGCCTATGATTTTGGTCCACGAACAAGCCTTGGTCAAATCCATTTTAGAAGTAGATCCCAAAATTTCAAGTCAGGAATACATGTTAGATGAAAAAGACCAAGAAGATTGGTATTCAGACATTTGGCATTATTTGGTTAGCCATACCTATCCCAATCATATGCAAAGAAATCAAAGAAGATCCCTCAAGATGAAATCACAGAGTTATATGATTAAAGGAGGAGCTCTATTTAAAATAAATCATGAAGGAATCTATTTAAGATGCTTAAATAGAACAAAACTTAATAAAGTGTTGTAAGAATTACATGATAGATTTGGAACAACTCATGGAACACCTTTGGCTACTACACACCTCATTTTAAGAGCATGCTACTACTGGACCAATATTTTTAAAGATAATTACGGACATGTTAAATAGTGTCATACATGCCAGACAACATTAGATAAAGGAAGATTCAATGCTCAACTGCTATAGTCAGTGATGGAGATGCATCCATTTTCATAGTGGGGATTGGACTTTATTGGAAATATTAATCATCCATCCTTAGCTGGACATAGATTCATACTGGCCTCTATAGATTACTATACCTTATGGACAAAGGCGTGTCCCAACAAACAATGCACTACTGATGTAGTAATCAAATATTTGGAAGAGAACATTATCACTAGGTTTGGAATGTCGTATGCATTGGTATGCAATAATGGCCCTACCTTTGCTTCATTAAATTTTTTTAATTGGGAATTTGAATATGGCATAACATTAAAATTTTCATCTAATTATTATCCATAGGGAAATGGATTAGTTGAATCATCAAATAATTTTTTTTTGAATATAATTAAAAAATTGATTGAAAAGAACCCTAGGGAATGGAATTTTTTTTTAAGGTTCTCCCTCTGGGTAGATTGTACTAGAACAAAAGCTGCATTGGGGAATTCTTGTTATCATTTGGTTTATGGGGTAGATCCTATACTCCCAATAAATTTAAAAATTCCTACCTAGAAATTTGCACAAGAATATATTGGATTAGATGATAAAATTGAAGATCAATTGTTGCAATTGATGAATTTAGATGAGAAATGAACATGAGCCATAGATCATTTTGTTAAACATAAATCCATAGTCAAATGATGGTTTCATAAATGTGCCAAGTTAAAGACTTTTAAAATATCCAATTTGGTCCTATATTGGAATAAAGCCCATGAATGTAAAAATGAACATGGAAAGTTTAACAGATCATGGACAGGCCCATACCAAATTTCTGAAATTTTGGGTGATATTACCTATATATTAAAGTCATTGACTGGTGAAGATACCCCATTACTAGTGAATGAGAAATTTCTAAAGCATTATTTTTAGTCATGAGTAAATAGTTGTTTTTGTAAATAGTTGTTTTTGTAAATAGTTGCTTTTGTAAATATTTTTTGTAAATGGTTATATTTTTTTTGTGTGTTATTTTTATTTTCTCTCTTTTGGGTGTTGTTTTGTAGGAATTTACATTGATTAGCAACTTTTAAAGGTTTACAAGTCAATAGAATGTCAACTCCATAACTTTAATCTCTTTTCTAATTGGAATTAGTTTTCCATTTATAAATTGTTTGAAAATTGTTCAATTTTATGTACTCCGGTTACCATGAATTATTCAATTTATGTCGAGCTACAAAAGAACACATTTAAATCATTCTACTAAAATTTGGGAGAGCAGTTGTTTGCATTAATTAAAAAATCAAAAGACTACCTTTCCTACCACTATAACTCCCAACCTAATAGTAGTGCTTCAATGCTTGCATGTTGATAGATAAGCTATTATTGCAAAATCAAAAAGTGAAAATGAGTTATCATTGCTATATCTAAAAAAAAAGAAAAGTGATATCAACTCTTTAGGCTATCCAAATAACTCTACCAAGGCTATGGATGCCTGACTGGCAACAAGGTTGTATGCTTAGTTCGCTTAAAAGGAAATGTCATATTATGTAGGTTAATGCAAATGGTTGATATTTCTAAGTTTACTATAGCAAAAATGATTCAATTGCACACACATGAGCTTAGTAATACTTAATTATGCATGCGAACCAGAGTAAGATTTGGAAATAGAATAAAGATCCTTTGATTTATAATTAGAATACTAAAGAAATATGGAACATTGATGCTAGATCTAGAATTGAATTTCTATTTTTTTGTTTTGTTTTGTTGGTTTCTAGTTGTTGTGTAGTCTCATACAACACCCCATTTTTCTCTTTTAGAAAAATGTGGACCCCCCTTTTTTTTCTTTTTTTTTCCCTTTTAACTTTGTTGTTTTTGTCCTCCTCAACATGGTTTTAATTAATTCTTGGTTGGTTGCTAGTTGTTTCTTATTTTCACTTGGCCTCTTTGATGATGCAATTTTTACCACCTAGTATTTTAGTGTTTATGTATGTCTTTTTTGTTTATTTTGTTACTGAAAACCATAATTTTGAAGTCTTGTGTGATTTGAAAGAGTTTGTGTCTTTAAATAACTTTAGTTCCACCCAATATTTTATTAATCGAATTGTATAAACCTGATAATTTTTTATTTTTACCAGAGTATGGTGCCTTATTGTTTTCTTTAAAGTAAAAGTTAGAAACTAGAAATTCTGCTTTGAAATGTCGTCAAGTATATCTTTCAATTTTTGTTTCTGGGTTTTTTTTTCTCTTGTTTCATTGTTTTTTTTTCTTTTCTTCTCTTTTCTCGAGAAGTATTTCTCAGATCTCGATGTTATGTGAATTTTCTCAAAGACATTATCAAAAGTTGTAACTCTAGTGATCATCATTAATCTCATATCATTAATGGAATATACCCTCTATAATGTTGGCTTGACATGTAACTTCCATGAATAGTCACCATGTCATCTTTATTCTCAAATGGTGAGCCAACTCAAAAATCTAGGTGTTCGTAAGTTGAACCATAATCCTTAATGATTACACATTTTTTTCTAGGAATTAATTGAAAATAATAGGTAATTAGTGAAGGTGGCGAACTACCTATGTACTTGGCTCCACCTCAAGTGTGCAATTTCTTTTACAACACTCCACTTCATGTCATATTGCAATTTTTTCTAAAGACATTGAATTCATGAAGCTACTTTGGTGGGTGAGTAGAGGTAAAATTTTCAAGAAACTAAGTTGTAGCTATCCAAGGGTTTTTGAAGTTGTACTTAGAAGAATCATCATTTTAACCAGAACTAGGTATGTTCCAAATAACTGATTTATTGACAAGAGTTTCTTAGGATAGAAATCTTTGATAATGGTATTTTCTCATTCTGAAATTGGGATATTAATTTTCTTCTGAGTTGTTAAATTTGATCAAAGAATGAATTGAAAGTTCTACAAAATGTAATGTTTGGTTAAATTTAACCCTAAATCACACATATAGAAAAATAATTTGCAAAAATCCAAAGCACATTATATCAAAAATGAGCACTTCTAAAGCAAGAGCAGAAAATGAATTCAAATACTACAACTCATAGGAAGTGCTCATTAATCTGGTGGTCATAGATACCCACATCAGATGGTCTTCTTACATTGAGATTTGTTCATGACTATTGTAAGAAAATGCTACCCAATGTACTAAAAATGTTGTATCAAATGGGTTTCTTCCTATAGCAGGGTTTCCATGAGTGATGAAAGCTCCAAAATTAGTAATGCAATGTATAAAAAATTATAATTTGGCCAAAAGGATTGTTGAAAAGGAAGGAAGAACTTATGCAGACTTGTCTCATAATGGAATTATGTGTACATTTGGTCTCCCCTCCTATACAAGGATGTACAATGTTGATTTGAAAGAAAAGGCCAAGACATATTAGAGCACTGAAGAATGCAATAGAGAAATTGTGAGCACCCAACCCAATGGTGCCAACAACCAATCACACCACAAATCAAATTAATTAAGAGTTTTGAGTTTAAACAAGAAATGAAAGACATAATAACTTTGCTAAGCAGAGTAGTTGGTTTAAGAGATGCATGCAGGTTCAAACCCTGGATGTTTGTGATAATATCTCAAATGATAGAAAGCCTTATAGAGTTGCATTGGGGAAAATTGATAAGTGATAGGTTACATGAAAAAAATACTAAATTCCCCAAAACTATATATTTCTACATTTTATCATATGTTATTTACTCATGTGCCTTGAGAGCCAATAAACAAGGATTATAAAAAATTGGTACTCTAAGCATGAAAAATGGCAATAGTTTGATATATGCACATTTACCCCAAATCATTGTTCATGGGTATAAAGGTGATTATAGAAAAGTTGATTTTTTTTCCATTAAATTGGTAAGAACAATGGAAGGTGATAATTCTAAGAGATTATCCCTGGAGGCACAAAGTGCCATTCAGCCTATGGGAGGTTGGTACATGCAGTTCCCAACTTACTCTGACATAAGAGTGGAGGGATTTGATGGACACCCATTCATGTTACCCATATATCCTACTAATAAAATTCTTTTGTTGGAATTATTTAGATAGTTAAAACCATCTCAAGCTCTTTATAGCCATGCTCACAAGAAGGCCTTTTTTAAATTTCCTATTACAATAGGGAATTATAAGTGCAGTGCAATCAAGGTGGCTAATTTATGTGAGGAGGAATTGAAAGGTTACTATTTTGAAGAATTTCCACTTCAGAGAATGTACAATGATGTTGAAGGAAATATTGAAAAAAGCATAGTTGGTTATCATTCTCATGTACATCATTTAGAGGATTATTGGCTTAATTGTGAAGACAAGCATGAGGTCAAAAGGAAAAATTATGAAATAATGACTCTAGGGTTTTCTCAAATGCTCAAACTCTATGATATCCCAAACCAACTCATGGAAGATGATAGTTAGGTGCTAAATTAGTTTTATAATAATGATAGGATATATGATGAACCCATTCTAAACTGAGGTGTTGAGGATGAAGACATGACACCGATTGATGATTTTACTAGGTCAGTCATAAGGTACACTCAAAATTGGATTGATGATTTTTGTAAGAGTTTAAGAGAAAGAGGAATTGAACCCATCTACTCAGAAGATAAAACAAGAAATCAAGGAGATGAAACTTATTTTGAAATAAAAGAGCCTATCAAGAAGAAGAGAGACTAGTAAGGCTACTCCAGGTGTTAGAATTGAAGAAAGAATCCCTGAAAGAACAAGATAGGAAGTTCCCAAAAAGTTATCAGAAAAACATAAAGATGTAGAGACTGGTAAAGACAAGTCTAAGACAAGACCTAAAGGTGCATCTTCTTCTACAGCCAGACCAAGAACTAGAATAACTATTGATGAAGGAACATGAGTAACAAAGAATGTTGGTACAAAAACTAGATCTTCATCTCATAGAGCTAAAACATTATTTACTTCTCCCCATTCAATTAATATAGCCAATATGAAGCAAGCACCTGACGGGACTCCTATGCCTTTAGAGGAAATTTATGAGGAAGAAGAAGCTAGAATTAAGGAATAAGTAGATAGATGGGGTGCTATGTGGGAAAAGATAAAAGAAAAGAAATCCAAAGATAATCCTATAGTACACTCAGTGATTGAAGAAATGCATGATACTATCTCTAATCCCATAAATATTGAAGAATAATAATTTATTCAAGGGACACTCGCCTCATAGGTAGGAAATTCTATCATAGTTGAAATGGAAACAAGGGGAAATGAAGAGAAAAATCCTGTTGATAAGAGAGTTCTTGAAGACACTCTTGATTCTCAATTTTCTTTTGAGAATGTGTAAAATTTCAATGAGCCTTCACAAGTTTTTGATGAAATAGATAACAGCCATGCTAGAATTGAAATTGAAACTAAAATTTTAGAAGAAGAAGCAACATAGTTCATATGAGATGGAACTAAAAATGAAGAAGATAAGATTCACAGAGAAGAATAAAAAAATCTTGCTAGATAGGAAAATATAAGTCTCCAAATAAAGAAGGTAGTGCAAAAACCTACTAATCTTGAGTTTATGTTAGAATTTGATAAAGAAATTCCCATTTCAAAAAGTATGTCAAGTCACAAAAATGAAATTCCTAAATCAAGTAATAAGTAGAAATAAGAAAGAGTTACAAAGGCACAACAAGATGATGAAACACCTGATAGGTTAATCAGGGAATTAGCTTCTCCCATGAAAGTAGAAATATTATCTCTGAATCTCAATAATTTCATACAAGAAGTAAATACTCCTAAACCTAGGTGTAAAGAAAACAAAAGCATGTCATACAAAGGAATGCAGATGGTAACAAAACCATCCAGATAGCTACTCCAACAAATGACAAAGATAGACATGAGATAACACCTAAGGAATATAAAATCACAAGTATTAATCTTGGACACTCATCTTGGCAGCAAGAACTAGAAGAAATAAAAGTGAATTTGAATGCTATTGTTGTCAGAGTACATAAATATAAACAAAGAAAAGAGAATTGAAATAATAGGTTGCTACATTGGATAATTTTATCAAATCATTGACTTTGTCTAGTCAAGAGCAAGCTGAACTACCCTAACATCTAGTGCTAATGTCACAAGAACAAGTAGATGAAATTGTTGTAGTTCATCATAAAAATGAATATATTTGAAGAATTGATTGAATATTGGATAAATAAAGGAGATGAATTTATTATAGATGAAATAAAAATGTACAAGGAAGCATACCATTGTTTCAAGAAATTGAAAATATTTCAAGATGAATGTAAACTTCGCCAAGAGCAAGTCATTAATGAAAGGAAAATATGGAAATTCTCATATAGAAAGATGTCCAAGAGTTAATAAAAAACAATATAATATCATAATATAAAATTTCATTGTCAGGAAAATGGAAGAAATAGTTGAAATGGGAAGGTGAAATGTTAGTACAATGTATTGAAGGATTTGAAAAGGTCACCATTGAGTGGAGAAGATTGATAAGAGAAAATCAATAATTTATTGAAGTATTGCGCGACAAAGCTTTGATCCTCAAAAATTAGGGTAGGATGGGAAGGAAGCTAAAGCTTTCAAAGAATTGATATAAAGAATAAATAGAGATCCTATTCAATTTTTGACAAGGGAGGTTATCGATGAAATAATATAGTGTAGGAATGTTATAGTCAAATATGAAGTAGAAAAGGCATAGAAAAATGATGTCTTATTTAAAGTGACCAAAGAATATATTAGGAAAAAACTTACCTGGAGAGCAATAAGAAGGATTTCAAAGGAAAACATGCATAAAATATTGAGATCTTTCTGAGAGTACCAATCAAAGAGAGAAGGAATAAATTCGGAAATAGATCCATAAACGAATACGAAAAGAACCAGATGCCAGACACTGGAAGTGCAATGGAATTTATTTGCTATTAATTTTGCAGGTCATTCCCGGTCCTGGTAGGTATTTTTCATTATGGTATTTCAAAGAAAAGTTTATAGCCTTGATGAAGATAAAGTGTTTGTGTTGAAGTATGGAGAAATGGTTTGTTGTGGATGAAGTCAAAGCTTTGACTTATTCTAGAAAGTTCTTGATGGCAGTTGGCATATCCCACGTGACATATTTTAATTTGTTGTTTCTAATTTCTTTGAGATACTTTTAAGTTGAACTTCTTGGGTGCCTTGTTTCTATAAAAGGAAATCTCCTCTGACATTTTTATTTTAAGTTCAAAATTTATGGATGTTAGAGGAGCAAAAACTTCTTTTAAGTTTTGTTCTTTTTTCCTATTTTCTGAACCATTCTAGTGTAAAACTTTGTATGCGCATACACATTAATTGATATTAGATATTTATTGATAGATACCTATCTAAGTATATTTTGTAGCTAGTTTTGTAAGTTTGGTTGAACATGACTATATGTTGCACCATTTAAGGGTACATACAAAACCTATTCAGTTTCCATAAACAAAACCCTCTCTTTAAAAGCTTGCATCATTTTATATGTAGTTGTGAAGCAATATAATGAAGTATAAAGCGATTTGCTCTGTTTCAATTAATTTTTTGGGGTATCCATGTAGACTAACAAAGAGAAATTTTATTTTAATTATTTTTATGTTTTTCTTTAGATTAGATGTTAATATTTTTGAAAATTCTCTAAAAAAAAGTGAATGGAAATAATTTCATTGAAAATCTTTTATTTTCCATGAAATTGTTGAATGCTTAATGCTAAATTTAATTAAGTGATAGCAAAAAAATTGTTTTATTCATGAAATATTATGATGAATATTTCGATTTCATGATGTCATTTGATGATAAAATTGAACTTTTATGTGAAATGTTAGTAATCCTTGATAAAACTAGAAATAACTATATTCCCCTTTTAAATTAACAACAAAATTGTCACATCATTACCTTAGAGCTATGTTTAGTGCAATCGTGATCTAATTTACAAAGACTTGGGATTAAATAGAGGTCAATCTTTGTTCTGTGAATGTAAAATTCTTTTTGAGGTTGTCTTTGTCTCATATATTTCAAGAAAGGTAGGATTTTCGCAGTCTTGTCTATGGAGATTCTATACGAGCTATTTACTGTGAATAAAATCATTGTCAACAAATAGGAAAGAAATAAAAGGACAATAAATCACATACTAGTCAGTTGAAGCACCCCTACCAAATGATCATCCTCTACAAATTGAGTTTCTAGACGCTGATGTCCTCACCTTGACTACACAACAGTGGAAATTATACTTTGATGGATCACACACACAACATGGATCAAGGGATGGAATCCTATTTGTCACTCCACAAGGACATACCATTCTAAAATCATATAGATTGATAACATTCCCTTGTACCAACACCATGACAAAGTATGAAGTATTAATCATTGGCATTAAAATAGTATTAGAATTGAAAATCCTAGAATTGCAAGTCCACAAAGATTCTTAGTTGGTCATTGATTGGGTCAATGATGATTATCATACAAAGGATGACAAATTGATTCCCTACAAAAGAATGATTGATGACTTTAAGAAATACTTTTCCAATATCAAATTTGATAATATTTCAAGAGTGGATAGTAAAATTTTCGATGTGATTTCCACCATTGCCTCCGTATTATAAATTCCAGAGAGAAGAAGCCATTATGAGATCATGATGGAACAATTGTTTACCCCTACTTATGATGATATTGAGTCCCAAGTAATATGTCACCTGGTTCATGGTAAAATTTGTACCTATCTAAAAGATAACACCCTTCCACCCAAGATATCCCAAAACCAAAAACAAAACTTCACTCACCAAGCTGCCCAACATACTCTTATCGCAGATGTACTTTACCAACGAGGTTTTGACAGAACTCTCCTCCAATGTCTAGAACATGATGAGCCTAAAATAACTTTATGAGAAGTTCATGAGGGTATTTGTGGAACTCGATCAAGTGGTTTAACCTTATCCAAGAAAATCCTCCATTTAGGGTATTACTAGGAAAACACAAAGGAGTATTTTTAGTTCATCAAGAACTTCCAAAAGTGTCATATTCATGGCAACCTCATTCATACACCAGCACAAGAGCTTCAACCATTTGCATCAACATGGCCCTTTTGTTAGTGGGGATTGGATCTTGTAAGTAACATTCATCCACCTTCATCAAATGGACACAAGTTTATCATCACATCCACAAAATACTTCACAAAGTGGATTGAAGTTGTTCCTCTAATCACCATCATAGGAAAGAAAATTTCATTCTTCATCCTCAATTACATCATATGTCAGTACAACATTGCTCAATCCATTGTCACTAATAATGGAAAACCATTCAAAAATCAAGACATGCAAGAATTGTATGGGAAGTTCAATATCCAACATCACCTCTCTACACCATATTACCCTCAAGGAAATGATCAAGCAAAGGCCTCCAACAAAACTATTTTAAAAATATTGAAGAAAATGGTCAACAATGTTGGATGCGATTGGCACATCGAATTTAACACTGCTTTATGGGCATACTGAACCAATATTAGTACACCAACATGAGCCACACCATATGCTCTTGTGTATGGATTTGGGGTCATTGTACCCATTGAGGTTAAATTACCATCACTCTATGTGTCATTGAAAGGTATTATCTCTAATGAGGATTACTAGGTATCTAGATTGCAAGAGTTAGAATTATTGGATGAATGATCTCAACATGCAGTGAACCACCTGAAAGCCTACCAGCAAGGAATGTCAAGAAGCTATAATCATAAGGTCAAACCTAGAATATTTCAAGTTGGTGACTTCGTATTGAAGGAGAATCTGCACAATCAACACGATAGGGAGATGAAAGGAAAGCTTAAACCAAATTGGTTGGGTCCCTTTGTCATTGTGTTAGTCTATGGATCAAGAGCATACCAGCTATCCACACCGGAGGGAGACCTATTTGAGGAGCCTATAAACAACCTCCATCTCAATAAATTCTACACATGATTCATTTGATGCACTATAAAAGTCTTGAAGAAATCCAAAAAATTAAAAAAAAGTCTTGAAGAAATAAAAAAGAAAAAGAAAAAGTCTTGAAGAAATACAAACAAATCAGAAAATGTCCTAAAAAAATGGTCACCCTGATGAAAACCTAGCAAACAGGTGTCTTGGAGACAACAAAAAAAATTTGAAAAATACAAAAAAAAAGTAAAAAAGTAAAAAAAAATAAAAAATCATAAAATCTAAAAAAAGTGCAATAAAAGAAACTAGTGAAAACCTTGAAACAAGTGCTATTTGTGATGGACTAGCTTCTTCCTCTATTGGAATGTGTGTCGATCATTGACTCTTTGCTATGACTATCCACGTCTATCATTTGAGCCTCATGTACACATTTGAGCATCGTGATCATGTCTCACCTTAGCTTGGAAATTGTTGTACATATCCATAATAAATTGGTTTGTTTCCACTAGAGTCAAAATCCTAAACTCACTAGGGGAAATATATCCTTGAGATTAAAATGATAGATGAACAATAATATGACAACATCATAAAAAGAACACAATGATCAAGCAATTTGTAATGTTGAACATCAGTTATAATCACAAAAACCTTCCATCTGAACCAACAACAAGAAGATCAAATAAAAAAAAAATTCATTGGATGGTCATCTCCTGAATCAAGGTTCTATCACTTTAGCACAAATGTTCAAATATTTGCATCATGATTGTTGTTATCATTTCTCT
>VDFB02223644.1:0-10272 GCA_007258455.2 Sequoia sempervirens
AAAGAAATATGTGTGTACAAAAAATTCATATGGACATATTAAAAATGTCATAACATAATCAATCCTATGGGCTAAGATGGAAGAATCAATGACTCTTTGTCTATTGGGAAGATGGAGAGGTGATCAATGGCTGTTTCTTTCAAACCCATTTACTGGACGCCCTCTCTATTTTTTTTTGGATTTCCACCTATTAATACAATAAAAAAATATACACTTTAATATAGAAAAAATGAAATATAAAATGGCATAAGTGAATAATCACTTATCAAAAATTCATAATCTACCTCAATCATTCCCTACTTCTCTTCATCTATATGAGGGGCAAGTGTATAAACTAGAGTTGTGACCACATATGACAAGCATCAAGAAATGCATTAGACTAAATATGAATATCATTTAAATTTACAAAAAATGACATCGAATAAAACAAGAAATACAAAATAAAATCTATATTACTACCTCATACCCCTATCAAAGACATTGAAGAAAAAACTACTACAATTCCTACCTTCATTGTTCCATGAATACTAGGAGGGGTTTGAACTGATATCATCAACTAAAAATAAAAAAACATTATTTGACCAAAATCTACCTAACATGGTATACAAAAATAATGATTAAAAATAGTAAAACTTACCTTGTTAAAAAATTGGAATACAACCACTACCATCAATGGATGTTGATATTGAAGGTCCAACATCCACTTGTTCATCATCAAATGTTAATTTTAATCTCACCATTATTATATTATATATTGATACAAATTTCTTATATATAGATATAGATTATATTATTTACTATTTTGTTACAAATTACATACTTGTGGGCTCAATATGGCTACATAATCAATATTTAAAGGTTGATAGACGCAAGATGAATGCTTTGACTCTATAATTTTATTATATATGATTCTTTACATCAATTTTCATTCATAATAGATTATTGTAGTTAATATTATATTTCAACAAAAATTGTAATAAATTGCATAATCTTATGAAAATTTCCTATCGATCAATACTAAAGGTGCTATTGAGAACTCATCTATCAACACAATATTATCTAATATGGATGTATCCTCCTCATGGATCTATCTATCATACTCCTAAAACTATGTAGAATTATTTTTATTATGTGTTTCCTCAATATCCTTGTATCCATAGTCACAAATAGATCCACAATTGGGGAAAAGGTGAGGTGAGCGTCAATGCTTAAAAGCCTCACCCTCAAAACCCTATGAAAATGGCCTACTATGTTGTATTAAGGTCTGTGTGGGGGAACTAATTGACTATAAATTAGCCACATCAACACTCTCCTTTACTATAGAAGGGATTGTCACATGTTGAACAGTTGGCATACATGGGCATGACATGCCCCCTCCATGTCCTATGTAGATACTTTTCCTCTACCCTAGAAATCTTGCATGTTAAAATAATTTGGAATCTCATTGAGGAAAAACACATAATATATTTTCCTCAATAAGTATTATGGGACCTTTCTATTGTTGCACAGAGGATGGTGGTGAAAAACATCTACCACCTATCCCAAAAAAAATTAATTATTCCTTGGAGTTGGCACCAATGAATAGGTAATCTCTTGCAACTTTGGTGCAAGATTACGTTCATTCTCATATCAATAAAAAATGTACACAAATTGGATTTAAATTTTTCTCACATTTTATATGATAATTTTATAAAATAGAATTATTGCATGTGTTCTTCCTATGATTGGACCATATTTTTATTTGACTGTTAATGGAATCTATATGAGAAATAATAGATCCCAATAATGTAATGAGGATGTTTTTATATTAGCTTAGTTTCATTAGGATTTTTAAATATATTAATCAAGGTTTGAAGTTTATTTTTTTTGGTTTAGATTTGACCTAATAAATTTTCTTATGTGTCACAAGGTCTAAGAATAGATTGAGGAGTTTCAATAGGGTTAAGTTTCACTTTCTCTTAAGTAACAATTCCATCCACATAGTTTGGTGAATTAGTGTTTGAGGGTGTTGAAGTATTTTCATTCCTAAAATTAAAAAATAAATCAAAACAAATGGAAACAAATTTTTTTTTCATTTAAACCACTAAAACATAAAAAACTTACCTCCTCAACCTCACACACATCATGGTGGCATCATGCTAGCAGTTCCACTCAAATATTTATAAACATGCTCATGTGTTTACTCACTCATGTTAGGGCATTGGGATAAATGTAGTCAAGCTCAAATGAGCTTAGCCTCTATTTTTTGTCTTTGGCTCAATCGTAACCAATATTGGCTCAATCAATACTGAGCCATAACATAAGTTTTTTATAACATGAGAACATTATAATGCACTTGTGTTTTCCTGTTGATGGACCAAAGAGTGGTTGTGGCCACTTTTTGGTCCCTCATTTTTGTGAGCATGACCATAAGGAAATGATCACTATTTATGTTATAATGGATGTAATGATTCAAATAAGATCTCAAAAATTCCAAACCCAACATAAAATAATTAAAATTTTGGTGCAACATCCTAGTTGATTGCTTAAATGCATATAGATATTTTTTTCAACTTAAAATCCATATTTTATTTACCTCTTATAAGTTAGTGATTTGGTTGTGTCATGTGAAATTCTTCCTCCATCTCACCATGAATAAAAGTTGTCTTGACATACATCTACTAAACCTCAAGATCAAAATCTACACAACAAATAATAAGAACTGAATGGATGTCAGTTTTGCAATTAAAGAGGAAATATCACCATAATTAAATTTTTCAACCTATGAATATCCCTACACAACCAATCTCACCTTGTGCTTCTAAACATTGTCATTTAAAATGACCTCTATTTTAAACACCCATTTAAATTCAACAAATGTATATCCATCAAGAAAAGGTATTGAGTTCAATGTGTCATTTTTCTTCAATGTATACATGTCCTCATCTATGGCCACTTTATAAGACTCTACAAAATCCGTATCCATAGCCTCCTTCACAATCCTAGGCTCATCAATGTTAGTAATCAGGAGCATACCTATATGCCTATTGTCTTTACCAAGTGTACCTCATCATGACTAAGGAGGTTTTATCTCATCTTAAAAACTCTCTAAACTATTTGATCTCTCCTCTTCTTCAAGTCCTTCATGGGATTTTGGTTGAATATTCTTGTAAATTGGGGGTAATAAATGAAATCTTCATTTTTATCATTCATTAGCTACAATACTATAAAATAAGGTTTAATTTCTCTAAAGATATCACTTCTACTCTAAAAAATAAATTGTCCATATGATCCAAATTTGATAATATTTCACACAATTCTATAGCCAATTAAGATAAATTTTATAGTATTTTTATCCAACTTAAATCACTTCTCCCTAAGCATATCTATATGTCTTTCAAAAAAACTCAAAAATTTCTCAATGAATGTTTTTTTTCCTAATTACACCTCCATAAGTGTCTTCTCAACAAGAGATGATGGAGGAGACCTATTATCCAACTAAAAAATCATGGTAACTACCTCTACCCAAACATTTTTTTCCAATTCAAATCTATTTAGCATAATCATATTCCTCTCCATAAACATCATGTTCTTTATTTTTACAGCTCCTTTCTATTGAAATGTGTACATATTTGTTTCATGTATCTTTATCCCATGATCCTTACAAAATATACTCAACAAAAATCACCAAAATTACATAGGTTGGCATGGTAGTGTGATGATGATTTAGTAATCTATCTCACAATCCATGAGTCATGAATTGCATATCCTTAGAATTTTCTATTTTGATGATAGTTTCATTGTCCCTCTTAGCCTCTTACCCTTCGTGTTTATCCTCTAAACTAGATTCTAAGTACTTGTGCAATACCAAAAACCTTTTACAAGCCTTCAAGTAAAGGGCATCTTGGGAGATTATAGGATTTCTTGAGTTAACTATCTTAAGTTGTAGAGTCACCCAAGTGACCATGCCTGACAAAAAAATTGACTCTATTATTTTTGGAACATGCATAACTAATTTAGTTTAAATAATTTATCAACTATTTTTTCTCATGAGTCCTAATTTATCCTTCACTCCATCTAGTTTATTCCCTTCTTTTCTTTACTTTCAATAATCTCTTTAGTCATATATCCATCAACTCGCCAATCATCTCCCAATCACCTCCCTATGATTAAGAAGCTTCTATTCTATAAATAATCTTGTCTTTGGTATCTAGGAGGTTGATTATTTATGCATTTTTCCAAGTTTTTTCTAACTCACATTCCCTATTTTATTGATCCTAGCACAAGGGTAGTAAATCACCTATAAAGAATAAGTCCATTTTTCATTGCAATATTTACTTATAGCATCCATATTATCTTACAAGAATACATGTGCCTTTTCCATTTTTAGAAGCTTCAATGCATCCTATACTTTCTAACTAATCTCCAAATCCCAAATTCAAAGCTTCTTTTATCCTCATTCTCATCGAGAGGAGATCATAATCACTGCAAAGGAATAAGAAGGGAAATTGGAATCTTTGATAACACAATCCAACGTAGGCGCCACAAAAAAAAATGAAACTCCATATATTCTTTATTTTATTTCAAAAATATTTTAGGAGTAATTAAAATCTTCAAACCACCTACAGAAAGCAACACTTCATTGCCTCTTCTTGGTTAGTATAGGATTTGTACCTACTTATAAAAATTATAAATGTATTGGTTTCTTTAGATTAAAATATATCAGATTAATTATGTTTGATCATTTGTAAACCCTCAATCCCAACAAAAGGTAGCCCAAATTAAAACACAAAAACAAAAACAGAAATTTCTTTTAGGAAAAACTCATCTAGTTGGATTCATTTAGATAAATATTTTTTACATCAAATAGTCTAATTAAGAAATATTTGATTTTTTTGAGGAATTATAAAAAATAAATTTAAATTGCATCCATATTAGATTATTACATCATCGTCAAAAAACAAAACCAAAAACAAAGAGAAATAAAAGCCCATGGTAGTTCCATAAGGTACTCAACGAATCTTCAAACAAGTGAAAAAAATCTTGCCTCTCTAATATTCCTTCCTCATCACTCATCTTTTACACCTAATATATCCTAGAATTAAACAATACTATATTGAAGCAATATTAAGAGAATTTTGGAGAATTTTCTGGTTAAATAGACCCCCACCAGAGAACAAGTCCAAGATCAAACATAGATTTAATAACAAATAGAGAAAAAGGATAAAATCACACATAACAAGAATATTTCAAGTACAAGTTCAACTAATAAACCAAACTCTAATAGATAAAAGAGAATAATTAAATAGCATTCATGAAATAGGAAACACAAATCATAACTCATTGTAAGAGCTAACAACACCACTTCACTAAATCAATATAAAAAATAGTGTTCAATCAATCAAACCACCCATCAAAATCACACTCGACCCTAGCACAAAAGCATCATGGAACACAACAACAACCTCCATATCATTTATAGTGTCATGCTTTCATGTAAAGCAAGCAACCCCTCAATCCCCCTATTGAATTAATTATTACCACAAGTAGGAGTGACTCAATGAGTGTCTCTTAGCAAGGATGTGGCATGTATACTATCCAAATTATAACTCACTCACATGGTGTTCTATTCAATTATAACCATCACAATTCCTATATCAAAAAATAGGATGTTCTCATTGAAGTTTAGAGAAAATAGCAATAATCTTTCCAATATTGTATATGGAGACAAAAATTGGTTTGTCATCTTAGGTATGGACACTTTAATTTTCATATTTTGAATATTTTAACATCATAAGAGTTTTTTTATGGTTTTCCTAAGGTTGAAGAGCTTAAATAGGTTTGTGAAGGATTTGGTAAAAGGTAAACATGCAAGAGAAAAAAAAATCCAAAAGGTAGTGCATAAAGGCCCATTATCCACTTCAACTTCATTCTAATATTTGTGGTCATATATAAACAAATAGTTTGAATAAGCCATCATATTTCAAGATATTTAAATCCCTTGTGAAGAAAAATTTGATTGCAAAATAAAGTGCTTAAGGCATCATCATGGAAGAGAATTTTATTTGAGATATTTTATGAATTAACATGATATGAATGACATCAAAAGGAAACTCACAACTACTTACACAACTCAACAATTTTTTTTAGCTAATAGAAATAACTACATAATGGTTGAACTAGCAAGGAGCATGTTACAAACCAAGGGATTGAGCAACTCTTTTTGGGTTAATAGAATGATTCCTTATAAAGCATGGTATAAAAAAATATAAATGTTAATAATTTTAAATTTATTGGCTATTTAGCTTATATTCACACTAGTTGACCAAAAGAGACATAAGTTAGATCCAAAAATCTAATCGTGTGTTTTTTTCAATTGTAGTGAACAAAGTAAGCCTTATAAGTTGTATAATCCTCTTACTAACAGTATTATTGTGTCAAGATATTATTTTAATCAAGGAAAGAATATGGTTATCAAAAAGACCATTTTGAAAAGTCAAAATCTATTTGTAATAGTGGTATAATTGACTATATTGTTAATGAGTAGCCCACTAGTATTTTAGTTTCAGGTACTACAAGTCCACCAAGTAGCCCCTCATCTAATTCTAAAATAAATATTTTAAAATAGCACCCAACTATGTCTTTGAATCAGTTGAAATCCAATTCTAAAGAACAACTAATAGCATAAATTATCATCATAATAAAATAAATTAACATATGGCCATAAACCAAAATTATGCAATCAACACATACTAAAAAAAATATTGAAACCATACAAAAATTATACTCTTATACTATTTTTATTTTGAATAATAATTGTCAAAAAAAATCTTGTTGTGTGTTATATCAAAATAGGAAAGGAGCCTTTGTTTATGTAGAGCAATATAATTCAAATAATAGAAAAAAAAAAACTAGAAGGAAACCCTTTAAATAATTTCTCGTTAAAGTTGTGTTTTAATTCACTTCAAAAAAATATCAAAAAAATAATTCTTAAATCGACACTTCTTTTAAAACTTATGTCTCCTAAAAATAGGATTCGAAATCATTTATCCAACATACTCCCCCTTAATGTTGATTGGACTCACAAGATTATCTAGGAGCTTCAAAGATTGGTAGCTTGCAACTACCTTAGTAAAGATATCCACCTTCATATACCTTACTTTCACTTTTTTCTTAACCAAATCTCAAATGAAATGATATTTGATATCAAAATTATTTGACCTTTTGTGATGGAATATATTTTTATCCAACTTGATAGTACTCATGTTGTCACAAAAAGTCACCATAAGCTGAATTTATTTCTCCCCATTTTTTTATAGAACTTTTTGGAGTCGTAATGTCTATGTACCTTGGAAGTGATTGCAATATACTCTATTTGTGTAGATGAAATATCAACTAAAATTATCTTCTTTGAGTTTCATGTAACCAAATTCAAACAAAGTGAAAAATAATTATGAGATTTGGACTTTTGATCATCCAAACTACCTCCCTAATCAAAATCACTAAATCCAACAATTTCAAACTTTTTAGAAGTATAATAATGAATACCAAAATGTCTAGTACCTTTCACATACCATAATATCCTCTTAGTTTCCTTCATATTAATTTCATATGGCTCGGTCATATACCACAAAATAAGATAAACTAAATAAGAAATATATAGTCTTGTGTGAGTTAGAAACATCGAACTTTGAACAACTTACGTAATTTTCCTCATCAAGTATTTAAGCACCATCTTCTCTATATAGCACAACTTCATTATAAATTGGAGTGGAGCTAGCTTTACAATCAACCATACTAAAAAATTTCAAAATATATTTTGCATACTTTATTTTACAAATGAATATTTCATCCTCACTTTGATGAACCTCCATTCCTAGAAAATATTGCATGAGACCCAAACCTTTCATTTCAAATTTATTCATCATAGTAATTTTGAAAGCAACCTTCATCTTAAAACTAGTACTGGAATATAAAAAATTATAAATATATAAACATCTAATGAGGATAATATCACCTTCTTTCTTGTAGTGAAAATTAGGCTCACTCTTTCTTCTTTTGAAGTTTTTATGATGAAAATGTCTATCAATACTAGCACACCATGCTCTTAGTACTTGCTAAAGTCCATATAAATCCTTCTTCAACTTGTAGACTTAGTTTTCATTACCTTGTGTAGTGTAGGAAAATGTAATCCTTTACATTTTTACAATATATTTGCATCCCCTTAATTAATTGGCTTAATTAAGCTTCTAGTTTCCTAAATTATGCATTCCTAAAACTTATTATTCCCATTTTTTGAAAGGTAAATCGACATTAAACAAATTCTAACATTGTTTTAAACACCTTAGAAATTTATTATTGTCCTAGATTTGAGTCGCCGGACCCATTCTCCCACTTATTGAATGGGTCCTCCTTAAATATAGACCAATTTTAATATGATTTTGGTGGCATTTTAATGATTCAAATTATGAAGTTTCAAATGCAAACTTATGGAATCTATTTTTTTTGAGAATTAGATAGAAACACCTATAAATACATAGTTATTTTATCCAGATTTCAAATCTAAGTTTATAATTCAAAGAAATTTCACAAGAGAGAAAAAATATTATTGTCAAGAGGGTGAAGAAAACTTATTGGTCATCTACATCAGCAAATCAATATCATATCATCGCATATCAAATTTATGTGTGTTCATGTTATTTTTGGAAACTAACATTGTGATGTAGGTTTCAAGCATTCAACACATCAAATCAAGCAATCATTCAATCCAATTCATGCAAGATCAATCCTTGAGAAGTGTGCTGAACTTCCAGTCCTCTAGGGCAGCCAAACTGAGGGTTTGACCAAAGGCAAACCCTATTCCTAAAATAAGCAATTTTTTCCCTCTCTTTGTTTTGTAGATTTGTATGCGTGAAGAAGGTTGAAGATTGATCAAAAGTGCAATTTTCCAAAGTTATCATCAAATTTGTCAAGCCACGGAAATTCATTTGTAGAATTTATTTTTGGCTTTCCAAATATGGAATATAGTGGAATCAAGAGTGTAGATCTGGGATCAGAGAACTGTGAAATCAAATTTTTGAATCCCTATACAGAGACCCATTCATCCTAGGGATAATTTTTCCTAGCAAGACAATCAACAACCACTTTTGGAGGCAGGTGCACATTAGTCTATCATTCTCAAATATGTCAGAACATTATTATTTTTTTTGTGCTATCCTTTATTTCTACATTTCAAGTTTTATGTCAGACAATTGAGAGCATTCAATATTTTATTTTTATCTCCCCAAAGTAAATTTTGGTCATATTTGTCATTTTTTGTCATAAAGGAAACAATAGATCCCCTAATAGGATTGACTCACCCAAAGGTTGAAAGTAAATCCTACCTTTGGAAGGTCCCCTTTCCTAATGAAATTAGGGAAAATATGAGGGTGTATTAGATCTCCATTCCATTTTGGTCATCCACATCCTCATCCATTTTGGCTTCATTTCACCTTGCACTTCAAAACCTTGTATTTTTTTCAGATAGAATTCCCCTTTGAATTATTTATTAAAGAAAACAAATTATATATATGTGTGACGTATACTCAATTTCTTTTGTATTGTTAAAGAAATCACCATTTTAATGTTATTTTCTTGTTACTAGTGTAAATTCAACTTCAAGTCCCACTTCTTCGAGAAAGGTAAGAAGCCTAAGTGAAATTTATCAAAGTATAAGTCAAGCACATGAAGAAGATCCAAGAGGTGAGATAGTAAATTTTGTTTTGTTTACATAGACTACTTTTGAACCATCATGTTTTGAAGATACATGTTGTAAGTAATGTTTGGATAAAAAAAGAAAAATGTAAGAAATAGATTTCATTCATAGAAATGATACTATAAATTTTACAAAGCTTTTGCATGACAAGAAACATATTGATATTAAGTGGTTTTACAAAACTAATTACAAAAATAATGGTAGTGTTGAAAAATACAAGATGTGACTAATTGGAAAAGGATTCACAAAGAGATATAGAATAGAGTATGAAGTGATATATGCACCAATAATAAAACCAAATACTATTAAAATGGTGGCTTCATTAGCATCGGAGGGAAGAAAAAGAAGAAGAAGAAGAAGAAGAAGAAGAGAAGAAATGTACATCACATAAAGTTTGAAGTGAAAGTGACACCAAAAATATGATATACCAGGATTGAAGCAAAGGATTTGTAAGAGAAAAGATTTGAAGGTTTTGACTTTGATATCACAAAGAGTAGTAAGTACTCGTCAACAAGGACAATGCTATGGAATACAAGTAG
>VDFB02223648.1:0-12523 GCA_007258455.2 Sequoia sempervirens
AATCTTTTGGAAACCAAGTTCATGTTATTTAAATTAATTTTGATTTTGAAAAAAAATAAAAATTCATAGCTTTGATATGTTGTTTGCAAAATCATTGTTTGGGAAACTCTGAAATGGATTAAGATGAAAAACCCATGTAAATCTTGTATCAAATTCTTAAACCTCTATTTTCAATTGGGTTTTCTCAAGAAAAAATGTATACCTGATTGTAAATGATCATTTTAGAAATTATTGCTCAACTAATTTTATAGATTTCTTAAATCTGGATATATATATATAGATTTGTTTATATATATATTTTATTTGGGATTATGATGTTTAAATATATATATATATATATATATATTACCAATGTCAAAATGGCGGATTTAAAATCCACAGGGTTTGTTTTTTTAAAAAAAAATTCTTTTAGTAAATAGAAAAAATAATAAATAAATAAATACGGGGGGTCGGGGAGGGCAGGGGGGTTTGCTAGGGGTACACCCCACAACCAACCCATAATCAACCCCATATGGGGGTTTAGTTGTGTGTAAACATAGTGCCCCAAGTCAGGTTTTTGGTGCGCCTCCTAAGAAATCTATGCCCCAATTTTTTAATCAATTTGTTTTTTTTTTTCTAAATATATATTTAATATTTAATATTATCTTTATATAATATTAAAAATATTAATATATATAAATAATAAAATATAATATATATATATAAATATATCTATATATATATACATATATATATATACATATATATATACATATATACATATATATATATATAATATATATATCCTTATATTATATGTATACATATATATATATATATACATATAATATAAGGATATATATTATATACATATATATATGTATATATATATGTATATATATATATTAGATATATATTATATGTATATATATATGTATTAAATTGTTGATTTAAATAATGGCATGTTTTAAATGTAATTGGAGAAATTGATTTTAAATAATATAATAATAGATGAATTATTGGATTTTTAAACAATATATTTTAATAGAACAAACATTTGATGTTAAAATAATAGGATTTAATAGGCCAAATATTTTATTTTAAAGTCATATGTTTTAACAAGGAATTGATTGTTTTTAGAATGTTTTATTTTGAAAAGAAGAAATATATGGTTTGAAAGTAATATGTTTGGAATTGAAGAAGTAAATGGTTATTTTATTAATATTTAAAAGTAATTAAGGAATTGAAATGTAAATTCCCTTCTTTGTCTAGAAGAATAAAAAAAAAAGACATTAGCAAATTAATTCTATTGAGGCAATAAACTACTGAATTTTATTAAGGGAAGTGGATTTAGGAAATCCAAAGGTAGATTTGATTTTTGTTTAAATTGTTGTTTTAAATGTAAAATTTCTTTCGTTTACACTTTGGGGAAAAATGTTTAGTAAGAGTTAATAAGTCTTCTAGATGGGGTTTTTAATTATTTGGGGTTTTCATTTTATGTTGGTTGACCTGTTTTGAGTCCCTTGGGTAGTGTCTGGTGCATTGTCAATATTTTACCTGGTTTCCACAAACGGGGATGGTTTGTGTCTCCTTGGATTAGGAGTGGTTTATGTGGTTTGTACCTCCTTTGGAAGGAGTGGATTATGTGTGTGTGTTTCCATCAACATTTTGGATCAAACTTTGTGGTTCATCATTAGGATGAGTAATCCATCACCACAATACTCATTTTAATGATGAATCATAGAGTGTGATCCAAAGTGTTAATGAAAACTCTCACAATTTTCTACCTAAAATATCTAAATCAATATTATTCTTTTTTAATCTAAAATGAACAAAAACTTAAAAAACTATATACAAACACATCTACTATGTATAAATAAATATACACATTCATCTTGATATAAAGTAATAATTATATAAATAAAAGGAAATACATGCATTTGTCTATTGGAATTTGTATATATATGCATGTTGAATTTTATACGAAAATAAATGACAATAATAAACACTAAACATTAGTACAAAATAATTGTATATAATATTTTACATCAAGGGATCATATTTCATGAATGATCCATCATCAGGATGTGCAAAAATAGAAGAAGATGAAGATGAAGTAGCAAGATAAAACCCCTCATCTATTTATCCAAGTCTGTTACTTCATCTTCATATTTTTCTATTTCTGCAGAACATCTTGATGATGGATCTTGAAATATGATCAAAGATGTTGACGTAAAAAGTTATGCACAATTTTAACCCAAAAAATTGTAACGATTTATCATAGACTATGGAAACTTCATGATGTTAAGAAAACTAAACATGTTAATAAAAACAATTACCATTAAATTAAGCCCTTAAGTTTCTCACTCCGCTTTTTTAGTTCCTCGAGGTAGCCATCCACATCATTGCAAAGATTGTTGAGATTATGGATTAATGGTTGTTGCAACTCCTTAATCTCCTTCGTGATATAGGCTAAATCAAGTATATCATCATTCTTCAAACATCCCTCGATGTACAACTCAATCGACCCTTTCAAGCAGTTCAAACCCTCCACTGAATTTTTAATTTCTTTCATTTGGAATATCATGTTATTTGTATATGTCTTCATTTTTTCAACCATTTCCTTCTTTTTGTTGATCTTTTTCTTCTTTTCTTCAAAGAAGGAGGATACCATCAATTCAGTGACTAGCCCCATACTCACTTTGTAACACCCCTCCATTTTGGATATTTGGATCAACCGCGTTTTTGGGGTAATGTTTGATTATGCTTATGATGTGACTATGAACTTAGTGATTATCTAATCATGAACTATTTAGTGATGCGCATGTTATATTATAAGGTGACGATTGTGTCTGAACATGCTTTGACTTTGGAACTTGATTATTTGTGATCGTGATTGATTAAATGATGTGAAAGTTATATGTTGATGTGATGTTCTTTTATTCCGATGTTATCCTTATGGCATGAGTTAGAATAACTTAGAAGATATCTGATTAAATGGTGTTTTATGTTATTGAGCATATCTTTGATGTTAGATGCATCAATTAATGGTACTGTATTGGTGAAAGGGACGGATTGTATCACTCGCTCACGAGCGCCCTACAACTCCGAGATTCCCTCTTCACGGTATGGTTGATCATAACACACATATATATTCTACATGTTCGACATGTTCTTTGTTGCAAGTATAGGACATTGACTCCACCTAGTTTCATAGGTGTGAGTGTGTCCATTTACCAACAGAATTGTTTGGGAGATAGTAGCTAGGTTTTCCGAACCAAGTCATCACCCTAGTCATAGCGTGTGTCGGGTTGTCGTCGGGATCAGTTGTTTTAACTTGGTTAGTTTCCCCTTGAGTGTTTATTTAATTTCAAGTTTAAAGTTTATTAAATGACTTGCGTAGTTTAATTCATGATTAAATGTGTTTAATTGAAAGTTAAAAGTGATTAAATGACTTTTGAAATTTATAAATGATGATTGTTCTGTCTTATTGAGATATTGGAAAATTAGTGATTAATTAATTAATAAAATAATCTAATTTTTAATTAGATTTATTTTATTGACTAATTTAAATTAATAGGGATAAATTAAATCAATTTAGTCATGTTGGCATCATTAGATATTTGGATTAAATCAAAAATTAGAAATATGTTTTATATTTTACTCCTAGAAATAAAGTTGAAAAATAATGTTATTATGAATTGTTGAATTATATTTTGTTAAAAGAAATTTATTTGACCTTGGGGTTGTAAATAGATTTTTTTATTTTAAAAGGATATTATGCAAATTACACTTGAAAATAGAAATTGTTTTATGAGTTTGCAAAAATGAAATATCTGGATTTAGCAATAATTTTGGGGGGTGAGTCCATTTTAGGGCTTGTACAAATTTGGAAGAAGGGGGCTTGCATAAGGAAATGAGAAATTTATTATTTTTCAATTTGGAATTTTGGAAAAAATGGGGATGGCTATGGTTTTGCTTGGGAATTTTGAAGGAGATGAAGGAGATGGAGGTTTTGTTGGAGTTGGATTGAAGGGAAAGATTGGAGAACACCATGGATGAAGGTTTCAAATTGTGGAGAAAAAAATCAGGTTCTTTTCTATTGTGCCTTAA
This sequence comes from Sequoia sempervirens, assembly GCA_007258455.2. NCBI lineage: Eukaryota > Viridiplantae > Streptophyta > Pinopsida > Cupressales > Cupressaceae > Sequoia > Sequoia sempervirens. The sequence continues at coordinate 4,093 of VDFB02223648.1, forward strand.
ATCTTCTTTTTAGTTTTTCCTCTTCAAGAAAAATTTGCCCAGATGGGGCTGTGAAAGGATCTTCATTTTGCTTACAAATTTATATAAATAGGGTTTTTTTTCAAAAAAAATTCTTGGAGAAAGTTCATTCTAGTTTTTACCAGATGCAGGGATTGTTTTTTTATTTTGTTTGATTTCATTTTTTTTGGGGGCGAAATTATTACTTTTTAAATAAAAATAAATTGTATTTATTTTGGTGGGGTGGGGAGACCAACCCCCACCACCACCACCGCTACCGTCGCCGCCGAGGGTTGGCTCTGTGTGCTTGGTACACAGCCCCCGCCACCGTGGGCGACGGTGACTGTGTGCGAAGCACACAGTTCCGCCGCTGTGGGCGACGGATGTTGTGTGCTTTGCACACAGCCCTGCCGCCATGGGTGGTGATGGGCGGTGGGCAGAGCACCCAACCCTGCCGGCCATGGGAGGCAGGGGACTGTGAATTAGGGCTTCGGCCATTCACTATTTTCAAAAAAATAAAAAATAAAATATAAGTTAATAAAAATTTTGATTTTATTTATATGTCATTTTAAATGTATTAATTTATATGTATATTTTTACAATATATAAATATGATATGTATTATAATATTATAATATTATATACAATATATTTATATGTTATTAAAATATATATATATATATAAATATAATATGTTTTTAATTTAATAAATTATGATGTATGGAAATTTATAAATGGGTGTTTAAATTTAAACTTTAAATAATTTATTCTTATGGAAATAAAATAATATTTTATTTAAATTGTTATTTTATTTGGTATAATAAAAAGATGTTAAATGATTAGTTGAAAATTTTATAATGATCATGGGGTTATTATAATTGAAGAAATTGGCATTTTTATAAATGGCCGTGAATTTCAAAAGAAGTGACTTTAAGCTATTCTTTACATGTACATTAAAGACATTTTTTTGTTTATGCAAAATAATAAGGAATAAAATATGATTAATCGAAATATATGAAATTATTAGATATATTCTATTTAATGGGGTTTTAAATGATGTTTTTAATAGAAAATCTTAGAATCCTAAACGATCTTTTAGGGGTACACATTTAGATGATATGATTAACATATTGTTGAACCATTGATGCAAATTTGAATTCAAGATTAATTTATTTCATCTAGATGTCTTTTTGGCAAAACGTTCTAAGTATAAAAGACAATTAAGAAACTTAGAGATAATGAACGACTTAGTTCAATCAGGTGGTTTTGATCTTTAACTATGGAACAAAATTGAAGAGCTTAGGATTAACAGATGATTTATTGTAATCAAAGAACTTTATTTGTCAAATGTTGATTTATTGATAATTTGATTTTGATTAATTATAGATTGATCAAGTAGAGTTGTATTATTGGATTAAATTCTTTAATGTCGGCATGGGGATTTATGCATTTACTATTTAGTATAATTGATTGGAATATATTGTGATCAAGTAGGGATGAGTTTTAGTTGATTTATTTAATGTTGAGTTGAAATTGAAGATTGATTTGTTGATCTAAGTGTTATTTATCAAGATGTTTTAATTATAGAATACAATGGAAAAACTTAGAGAAAGGAAGGACTTATTATTTAATTGAAATGTTTTGTTAATCAAGTAATTTTATTTACAGTATATGATTTTGAGACATAGAGTGATTGATTGGTCTAATTCCAGTTCAATGTTGTTATTTATTTAAATGTCTTGATTTTTTTCGAATATGGTTGTGAAATTTAGAGTATGTGATATGTTCATTGCATATTTCTTTGTCGTGAAATGAAATGGGTTTGAGTGATTGGATAAATGCAAGTCATGTAAAATGTGTTTGACTGGATTTAGGAAATCCGAACATTAGTTTACTTAATTGTCTGGAATGCTTGTAGTGCTTTAATGTTCATCCTCGATGTTGGGAGAATAGAGTCAATGTTGAAGTCTTCCAAATAGGAGTTCATGTATTGGTATGGGATTGTAGTACGTGAGTCAATTTTGATGTGCCATGGGAAAATGTGCATGTGACTCCATGTCGTTTCACCCAGTTTTCACGTACGGGTTTTGTGATTTGTGCCTCCTTGGAAATAGGAGAGGGTTTTATAATTTGTGCCTCCTTGGGAATAGGAGAAGGTTTTGTAATATGTGCCTCCTTGGATGGAGTGGTTTTGTTTTGTTGTTTTCCTCCAGTGCTTGGAGAGGGTCTTAACCTTGTTGCCTCCAGTGTTAGTGTGAGTTCTTGATTGTTACCTCCTTGAATGGAGAGGTTGTGTTTATCTGGATACCTATTCTGGTTATTACCGTGTGTGTTGTCTTAGGAGAGTGGCTTGCAATGGGCACCGGTGTACAAAGTGGTGCCAGGATAACCCTTTGTAAGTTGGTTAATTCAGTGATAACTAAATAAACTTTTAGAAGTTTAGGATGCATCAAACATTAAATCAGATTAAGTATGCCTCGCTCATGGACCCAAGGGCTTGTTGTAGACTTGGGATGAGATGGGAAGGCCTGGAATGGAAAGATCATCTATCTCATCTTCACGAGAGGTATATGGTTCCACATGAGTAAGCATGGGTGCCGGGAATGCGGTAGAGGCTACCAGGATAGCCCATGGAGTGGGGGTCGGGGCCTAGGAAGATTCCCATAGGATATCCCTTGACGAACTATGCGATGACACTCTTCCTAAGTCAGTAGTTGGTATTTGTTCTTTTTGTGACACTTGTAATGCCCCGCCACGCAACCCTAGAGGAAGCTGCAATTCACTACTTAAATGCACCAAATTTTTATTTTTTTGTTAAGTACAAATAACATGTAAGATAAATACACATTGCCAACATCCTCTAAGGCCATGAGACAAAGATTACTTTAAAACCCAACAACAACAAACATTAATATAAACTGAAACATTAATCACTTAAGGAAATGAGACAACATACATTCCATACAAGATAACTTACAACGAAGGATAGAAATACCAAAAAATTTCAATTAACAATATTTAAACAATAAGATTACAACACTCATTCCCTGAATGAGGCAAGTCCAACAAATATGATTACATAATACAATTCCACCTCGATAACATCTGAGGGGTAATAAAATACAATAAGAACTGAGAGAACAAGGCATGAGAAGGACTGCATCTCACGAGCTCTCCAACTGGAAATCATGAACACACAAACATGAAGAAGAACCAATGGATAAGATGCACGCCACCCGACCACGTGGAATCCAAAAGGTTCCACTCCCTCTATACTAGGAGATAGTAACTGGGAATTCCTACACAAGACCCTCTACCACTAAACACAACCACACCAAAACTGATACAAAATAAATGCAAGACCTCATCACAATACTAAACGGTCATACGTACAACTCTAGGTACGACTCACACAACACTGTCATAGGTTACATTGCTTCCAGACATATAATGGATCAAGAGTGTCACAAAAAGAACAAATACCAACTGTTGACTTAGGAAGAGTGTCATCGCATAGTTCGTCAAGGGATATCCTTTGGGAATCTTCCTAGGCCCCGGCCCCCACTCCATGGGTTATCCTGGTAGCCTCTACCGCATTCCTGGCACCCATGCTTACTCATGCGGAACCATATACCTCTCGTGAAGATGAGATAGATGATCTTGCCATTCCAGGCCTTCCCGTCTCATCCCAAGTCTACAACAAGCCCTTGGGTCCATGAGCGAGGCATACTTAATCTGATTTAATGTTTGATGCATCCTAAACTTCTAAAAGTTTATTTAATTATCACTGAATTAACCAACTTACAAAGGGTTATCCTGGCACCACTTTGTGCACCGGCGCCCATTGCAAGCCACTCTCCTAAGACAACACACATGGTAATAACCAGAATAGGTATCTAGATAAACACAACCTCTCCATTCAAGGAGGTAACAAACAAGAACTCACACTAACACTGGAGGCAACAAGGTTAAGACCCTCTCCAAACACTGGAGGCAACAACATAACAAAACCACTCCATCCAAGGAGGCACATATTACAAAACCTTCTATTCCCAAGGAGGCACAAATCATCCCCATTCATGAGAACTGGGTGATACAACATGGTGTACTATGCACTTTTCCACAACACAACTAAGGTGACTCAAGAACATCAACCCATACCAGTAAATTAACTCCTATCTGGAAGACTTTCAAAACATCCACACTAATTCCACAACATAAAAGACGAACAATTAACCATTGAGGACATTTCAGACAATGAAGCAAGCTACTGTTTGAATTTCTTAAATCCAATCAAACACAGTATTCATGACTTGCATTTATCCAATCAATTGAACCTATCTCTTTTCACGACATAGAAATATTCAAAGAATAGATCATTTACTCTAAATTACACAACCATATTCTAAAATCAAGATGTTTCAATAAATAACAACATTGAATTGAAATCAATCCAATTAATAACTCTATGTCTCACAATCATATATTGTAATTAAATCCATTTGTTTTATAAAGCATTGCATTAAATAAATTACTCTTTATTTCGACCTAGCCATAAATCAACAACTCAACCTCATATGATTCATTTAGATCATTCATTACTTCTAAGTTTCTCATTTGTTTTCTGTATTTAGAACGTTTTGATAAATAAATCAGTCTTTCTTTCAATTTGCATTAATAAATCAATTAAATCTTCAATTAAGTCTCATCTCTACTTGAATTTGAATACATTCCAACAAATATGCTTGATACTTAAATCACACTGTTGACATTTAAGAATCTATAACAATTCTTTATATTTCATTTTCCAATCTCATATCTTATTTAAAATCACTCTTTTAAAATAAGAGCATTTGATTATCTAGACTCTATCCTTTAAAATAAATCATTGACTATGCAAAATTCAACGTTCTAAATAATTCATTTGAATATAAAATCCACTTTTGCTTCTATTTCGAATCAAATCATCTTACAATTATCTATGTTTGAATCTATCCCTTAAAATTTTATTTGACACAGTTATCCGTAACAATTAAAATCAAATCATAAATAAATCGGACTGTTGACAAATAAATCATCTGATTGGACTAAGGTATTCATAATCTCTAAGTTTCACTATTATAATCAAAATCAAGATATCGTAATGATTTAACATTTAAATTAAACCATTTATTCCATATTTCATCATAGAATAAATAAATCAAAGTCAATATTTTATATAAAATGTTTGATTAAATATCAATTTTCATTTCCTCAATACCATTGCGGTAATCATCTAAAAGTAAATTGTATTTTAGATATTAAAATATCATTTAAGACTCCAAGATTTCACGCTCAGGACATAACTTAAATAAATTCAATTAATTAAAATTGACAACTTAAATCAATTATATTTAAATGGCACATATCATAAATATAATTATTCTTTAATATTCTATTTTAAACCCACCAATTTACAACTCCAATTTATCGCTAAAACTATATAATAATAATATTCTCATATTATAAGATATAATATTAAATATTAAAATATATTCATAACCCAATATATAATAATATTTTAATATTATATAATATAATAATAAATATTAAAATATATTTATAACCAATATATAATAATATTTTAATATTATAATATAATATTTAAAATATTATAATATAATATTTAAAATATTATAATATAATATTAAAATATTAAAAATATATTTAAAGTTAAAAAAAAATGATTTTTTTTAAAAAGAAACAAATCCCTCACCAGAGGGATGCGGGCCGACTATGAGGTCGACTCTGTTTAACACAGCTGAACCCACAGTGGTGGCGCGGCTATGTTTAACACAACCGAACCCACCATAGTGGGCGGCGGCTATGTTTAACATAGCCGCTCTCCACTGCGGCGGCCGAGGGGAGGGCGCTGAGCGTGGCTCCCTCTGCCACGCCTCCCATGGGGCGTGGCGGGGGTGAGCCCCCAGCAACCCCTCAAAAAAAATAAAAATGAATTTTTATTTTATTTCAAAATTTATTCCATTTCATACAAAATTGAAATTTAAAAAAAAATTAAAACCCTTTTCTGGTGTAAAAGAAACCAGAACGAATTTAAAAAAAAGATTTAATGAGGATTTTATTATTGAAATTCCAAACCCCAACTTGAAGCTTTTCATACAATTTAACCAAGATTTTCACTATTTATCTGCTCAATCTTGCAACTAGTTTTTTTTTTTTTCCTTTTGATGGGTATTTTCAATGCAACAAAAGGATTGAATCTTTTAAAAGGAAACAAAAACATATTCTAAATTTTTACTAATTGGAACCAAAACAAGAAAAAAAAGAAAGAAAGAAAAACCTTTTGTTTTCTCCAAATGCTTCAAGTTTTGCTAATGGAGATCTTGCCCTTCACCCATTCTTTTTCCCAAACCAATTCCCTCTTTGCTCTCCAATCCCTCTTTTTTTTTTTTTTTTTTTTTAAATGAAAATCCCCCTTTTCTTATGCAAGCCCCCCTTTCCAAATTTGTCCAAGCCCTAAAGATGGACTCACCCACCAAACTTATTGCTAAAAAAGAAGATATTTTATTTTTTCAAAAACATAAAACAATTTCTATTTCCAAGTGTAGTTGCATAATATCATTTTAAAATAAAAATCTATTTACAACCCCAAGGTCAAATAAATTTCTTTTAATAAAATATAATTCAACAATTCATAATTCAATAATTCATAATAGCATTATTTTCCAACTTTATTTCTAGGAGTAAAATATAAAGCATATTTCTAATTTTTTATTTATTTACTCCAAATATCTAATGATGCCAACACGACTAAATTGATTTAATTTATCCATATTAATTTAATTAGTCAATAAAATAAATCTAATTCAAAATTGGATTATTTTATTAACTAAATTAAATTAATTAATTAATCACTAATTTTCCAACATCTCAATAAGACAAAACAATCATCATTTAAAATTTCAAAAGCCATTTAATCACTTTTAACTTGCAATTAAACACATTTAATCATTAATTAAACTACGCAAGTCATTTAATAAACTTTAACTTAAAATTAAATAAACACTCAAGGGGGAACTGACCAAGTTAAAACAACTGACTCCGACGACAACCCAACCACACGCTATGACTAGGGTGACGACTTGGTTCAGAAAACCTAGTTACTATCTCCCAATCAATTTTCGTTGGTAAATGGACACACTCACACCCGTGAAACCAAGTGGAGTCGATGTCATGTGCCTGCAAACCTGCAACAAAGAACATGTCGAACGTGCAACATATATATGTATGTTATGATCAAACACATCGTGAAGAAGAAATCTTAGAATTGTAGGGCACTCGCACGCGAGTGATACAATCCATCCCCTTCACCAATACAGTATCTCTAACTGACGCATCTAACATCAATGATTTGATCCATAGCATAAAACATCATTCAATCAAATATATTCTAAGTTACTCTAAATCACATGTGTCATAAGATAACATCAGAATAAAAGAACATCACATCAACATATAACTTCCACATCATTTAACCAATCACGATCACAAGTAATCAAGTTCCAAAGTCCAAGCATATTCAGACACAATCATCACATCATGATATAACATGTGCATCACCAAACAGTTCATGATCAAATAATCACTAAGTTCACAGTCACATCATAAGCATACACTAATACATTTGACTGCAAAATATGACGAAACTGTTCAAAAAAATATGTAAAATTCGATGTGTTCATCGGGTGCTTGTAAAATTTGATGTGTAATTTCCAATTTTTTGAAAGTTTATCCCCGACGTTCGTCGAAATTTCGACGAACCTGGGGTTTGTCGAAATGTTGGCTATTATTTTAGTCGAATTTTCGACAAACATGAAAAATTAAAAAAAATCAAATTGTGGCCGACATAAAGAAAAGTGAGTTCGCGCCTGATTTATTGTGACAGTGTTTTGCTCTACTTGAGACAGTTTGTGGAGAACTAAGGACGATTTTCTTAGGAAAAATCAGAAAAAGTTCAAGAAGATATCACCGAGGTTGAGGGTAGTCATTTGTCTTTTCGCGAGAATTAGGTTTATTGAAGTCAAATTTGTAGTTCTAGGTTTGAAAATCATATTTTAAAGCAACATCTCATCAGATTTCATTTTTAGAGCTTAAGGGTTTTGAGAATTTCATGTCCAGATTTTGTTGTGTGGAATCACCATAAGATCACAACGGAGGAACAGATTCTTGTGGCTGTAATTATGTGATCCATAACTATATTGGCCATGTGGCACAGTTGTGCTATAACAAATATAGGATGCATTCATGTGTGACCCAAGTTTAATGTGGCTATGTTGTGATAGAAATGGAGGCACTCATATAATGTAGTTAATTCGGGTTGTATAATGTAGGTGTCAATCATCATTGGGTGCATTTAGTTTGTCTCAAGTTTAAC
>VDFB02223649.1:0-19004 GCA_007258455.2 Sequoia sempervirens
ATTTATCATTCATTTTTATCTATTTTACTTTTTCTAACCTAGGGTAAGAACTTTTTATCAATATCATCATAGTTATTTTTGGAGGTGGAGAAACAAAAAGGGTGTTTGACATAGGAAAGCCCCTATACAGAACAACCTTTCCTCCTCTTTCTTGATCTAGTCCACCACTTTAAAATTGTAATTTATTTCAGCTAAATCCTTCTTTAGAATTTCAACATTCTCTCTTTATTTCGACATCTCAAACATAAAGTTTCCAATATCTTCCTTATCATCCCTCTCCTTCATTAAAGAAGAATTTATTATTTTATTAATATTCATAAAAACTTCTCAATAGTAATATGCTATATTCAACTTTTTTGTATATATAATTGGTATTATTTGTGACCATATCAATATATCTAGAGGAAGACACCATCTACCCATTCAGAAAATCCAAGGAATAAGCCATCTACTTTAAGGATTTCAACATGCTCATTATCATAATCTACCCTACACATTTCTCCCTTACATTGGTGCTTGCATTGATACCCACCACACATAATACCTTCAAGTATAGATATTAACTTGATAGAAATAGGAATTTCCTAACTAGCTTAATTAAGGATTAGTTAATAATAATAGACAAAGTATAGTGTAGGAGTAGGGGGAATGAAGATTATTCCTTTTAAAATGAAAGAAATGACAAGGAAAGGATGAGGTAAGGATGTAGATGATTGTATCTCTATCTACAACCATCTCTTCTTGTAAGACTTGCATAAGGAGTATTTGGTGGGAAAGTCACTTACAAAACAAAAATATATTTTTTAGAGTTAATTCATGTTTGATAAATAAGAGGATAAGGGACTACTAAATATTAGACACACCAAAACAACTATTAAACTCTAAAAGACAATATCAAAAATGAAAATAATAGAAATAATTAAAAATTATGAAGCTTCTATGACAAAATTACTTTAAAAAATTAAAGTGATAGTTATATATGGCTAAACAATGTGATATACCTCATAATATGGAAATGCACCTTATCTGATGGATGCGGCTATGATTACCTATGTTATGCAGCTTGAATTATCTTGACCGCTTTACCTACTTCTAAAAATAATCTAAACAAATCCTCTTATGATATTGTATACCTTCCTCCCTTTCATTGAAAAATATAAGATAGTGTCTCTAAGATGGAATCTTTGATCTTACTTTCAAACCCTCTCATCCTCATCACTCTACATACTAGTTCTTGAAAAATTTCTCTAACATCATTAGATCAGATTGTTTAACCTACTCCATATAATTGGAAAGCCATCTAGTCTAAATAATACACTACACATTCATGTTTGTTATCACATAATTGGAAAACAAGGGCTTCACCATGTTATTGTCAACTCCCATGCTAATAAAAAGTGTTCATATTTGAAATGTATTTGATCGAAAGTTTCCTCCAATCTTCACTAGGTCCACACTATTTATCCTAGATAAAATATTTTTCTTCCACCAAGATTATCCCACAAATAGTAACAAAGCTTCTTAATCCTTAAAGAACCATTTGAAAAATTCCTTATAATAGAATATTTTATAATAATAGAATAAATATGAATCAAGTAGTGATTTTAAATATAAATGTATATATTTTTTATATGAAAAATTTCAATTATATTTTAAATAAAATAATAATTTTATGTTACTTTTAATTAAAAAAAGCTTATATTTATTTTATAATGAGTTTTATAAAACAACTCTTTCTTAAAAATATTGTAAAACTATCATTAAAACTTACAAATATTAAACAAACTCATAATTACCAAAATAAATTAGAATAAGGTAATTCTTACATAGATTTCATTAAAATTATGAAAAATATTATTATTCAAAATACTCAAAATCATGAATTTCATGCATTATATTTTAGTGTGGTATGGTATAAGCAAGACAAATATTTATAATATATAAAATCAAGAGAGAAATTTTCAAGATTTCTAAACTTTTTTTTAATTTTCCTTTGATTTTAAGTAATATGGATATTTCAAATTTAGGATTATTTTATTTATTTAAGAATTATTATTCCTTATAGGATTTATTTTCTTACTTAATAGTTATTTTTTAATTTTAAAATTATTTTTATTTTTTAAGTATATATATATATAAATAAAATTTTGCTTGTACAAATGGTAACAAATCTTTCTTAATTAGATTTTTTTTATTAATAGTATCTATTTTATCATTTATAAAATAGCGTTACACATTCACAAAGAAAAAGATGGGTGAAAATTGTCCTATTCTTAAATTTTAAATAAGGAAACAACTCAAAACATAAAATCATAAAAAAAAGTCACTATGCAATAAGAAGAATAGTAGAGGGAGGAGGAAGAGTATTCTATTCATCCAATTTACCCCATAATTTAGTGGATTATGAAGTTTTCATAAGAGTGATCCACCCATCAACATCCTCTTCCTTTATATTATCTTCTTATTCACTCACATGACTAGGTGAGATAGCAAGATCCAACCAAGGGAATTTAATACATAATCAAACCAACCTATAGTATCTTTCACTATCCACCCAAAATTTCCTTCAACAGGTGAGAGAGATTTAGAGTGTTGAAGATAAGACCACAACCAACCTCGTTGACCATAATCCCTTCTCATAGTAGAGTGAAATTCGTATGAGTGATTATCCTAGCTATCTCCAATAGAGAGACTACATCCATAAAGGTACCCACAAAGAATGGAATGGCCCTAGGAGGAGGAGGGATACAAAGGAACTCTAGTAATAAGACAAAGGACATTGTCTCAATGATCTAGCAACAATTGTAAGTGAGTCCCCTCAATTGCAAATTTATTAGCTTGCACTAGAATCTAAAATAAATGATTAAAAAGCATAATAGCTTTAGTATAAGATAAAATGTGATGGTCGCATAAAATAATAATTTTTTTTTTTAAATATTATCTATTCATCATATAATGAATAAAATCTCCAACCTAAAATTATGTCAAAACTTAGTGGATTTGTGATGCATACAAGACCTATCACCTAAAAGGACCATATGTCACAAAGAATGTTTTTGTTTGAATGAATTAGAAAGTCATGTATCTCAGTCCAAACATTTTAAGCTCTAACAAAAAAATAAGAATGGTGTTTGAGAGGATCATGTGGTCTACAAAAGGGACACTAAGAGTTAGAGACTCTCAAATGGGATAACCTAGAGTTGATGGGGAGGTCTTGAAAAATGAGACACTAAGGAAAGTGAGCCAATTTTAATTTTATAAGTTAGTTAGATTGTCTAAAATCTACATTATTAAACAAAAAATGGTAAGTGCAAGTTGATTATAAATATTCTCCTTACATAATTTGAATATTATATATTTTTTTACTATAGAATGCCTCTTGACCTAATAAATCTAATTTTTAAAATTCTTTAGATGTTTCTTAAATTATATATATTTTAATATTTATTTAAAAAAATTAAAAAAATATATTTATTTCTAATAAGAACTAATTATATTATATTTTAAAAGAAAAATACATGACCAAAGATTTAGTAAAACGATTTAAAATATAACTACATATTAAAAAATAGTAAATTCTAATAAATATCAAAATATATGCAATATATTTAATTAAACAAAATCATTAATTTAATTTACAAAATGTACCAATAAATTTGTTCTTAAAATAACATTATAGAAAAATTTATGAAATCCTTTTAATTGAAAGACTACCAATCAACTATTTTTAATTTTAATGGTATATCTTTTTATTAAACATTATTTTTAGTTTATATTATAATTGTAATATACTATCTTTCCTAAACTTCAATATTAATGAATAAATTTAATGTAAATGCATTTTAAACATTTATTAAAAATAATAATACACTTCCTATTTCATAAACAAAACAAAATTCATTTTTGCAACATTTCAAAGGCAAACACTAATCACTAAATAGTACTTGTTTTAATTAAAAATAGAAAGATACAAAATAAAAGCTTTAGAACATGATGTATAATCAAAACGTAAATTTGACAATCATACCTATCAAACAAATATTTCATAATAAATATCTACCCAAATTTATTTTGTAAATTTTAAACTATATATTACTATAAATAATTATATATAAACTAAATATACATTAAAATACTCTTATCATATTTTCATGTGATCCATCTCATTAAATTCTTAACCAACATCATCATCATATACCATAACATTCATCATGTGAGCATGTATCTCTAACATCCATGATCTTGGACAACCCAACCCACAAAACAAGCACAAAAAACAAACCCACAAGAAAGAACACACTTGGACGAATATATCCTATCAAAAACGAGGTAGAATTGACCGATCGGGCTGACGTTGCTTTGACTGGTTCACCTTATTCGTGAGCCCTGTCGCTTTCCCTGTGATGTAAAGTGCCCTCGCTATGGTATTCTCGTCGGAGTGTTTTGCCCATTTACTAGATTTTGCCACTGAGATGAGCTTGGCTTTTTCAATGGAACCAATTATGATGTCTGCCAATGTACATTGTAACTCCTCTGATAATTTGTGAGGATCAGGATCAGGGTCGGAAGGAATACTTTTGCATAACTTGTACACAGCATTTCCCGCCGCAACCTCCCTCCAGTCCATGGAATCATATGCTCCTGCGCTCTGCAAATCCACAGACTCGGCCTTTATGTTCTCCGCCTCACTTTTCAGTCCAAGTTTCTTAACCACCGCCGACATAATGTCCAAACCTCTCGGATTATATACTTTCTTTTTACTTTGCTCTGCAAGCTCATTAATTGCCATAGATGAGCATTTAGGTGTCCAATGAAAGATTCTCTTGGGGGGAAGAACCCCTTTATCCACATTTGTTTGTAGACTGAAGAAGAGGTTATCAGCGGCCTCATGCATGATGTTATCATCTTCCTGGGCATCAACAAAATCTAGTATTTCCCATGCTTGAGAGTATGCCTTGAGAGAATCCTTTGCATCTTTGGGAGGAAAATCATGAGACTTATTATCAGAAGTGCCTGAGCATTCTGAATAATTAGATATTGGAGAGAGTTGGATTATGATACTGATCAAGGAAACTGCTGTCATTTTCCAAGATGTTTTAGTGGCCTCTACAAACTGTTTCTCCACCTCTAAGGGCTTATATTCTTCAACAGGAGTCCGCCACAAGTACTTGAATTCAGGATGCTTATCAGGATCGAAAGTGGTCAGATCTAAACCCTCGCGCCTCTTGCTACGTGCTAAAAGAGCAATCAACTCTTTACAACCAGTTTCCCCGTCTTGATTGCCATGTGTGATGAGTTCCTTTGCTTTTGCAATGGACTTCTTATTAGCTATCCACAGGCTTTCTGGAGTCTCACCCAGCATCTCTAGGCCTTCCAAAACCTTTTCATAATTTGAGATCCTTTCTAATGCCTTTTCACTGTGCTTGGGCAGTAGCCAACACAAACGCTTCATGCATTTACTCTGAAAAATACTAACCGAGATGATCCAACATAGTTTGCTGAACCCCACTGTTAGCCATTGTAGCACCAGCAGCAAATACAAAAATGTCCTTGGGATCCTGTTTTTTGTGGGTTGCTTGACAACAAGATTATGAACTTCTCTATCGAGCCTTTGCGCGGGCCTTATCCTCATTTCTTTACCACGTATCAAGTCTTTAATGTGCCTTGTCCAAAAATCTTCTACACTACAAATGGTCCGCCAGGTCTCCGTATGCCATTTTAAGTAATAGCCTGCAGCTATTCCTGATCTCCATGTCACGATTACAGAGCCTATGAGGATGAATATAACTTGTAAAAGAGTCACTGCCAACTTCAATATATTAAAGACCCCATGTGCCTTAACAGATGGACCACTCAAAAACCATCCTATCACTGAACTTCCAATTAGAAACCAGAGTATGACTGCAGCAGCAGAGCTCAACGGTGACTTGGCAATTATATATTCAGGAGTGTAAGCACGAACAACAATCCATGCTTTCAGCACTTTATCTTCAACATCGCGCCACTCGCATTTCTTTACTTCATCATCGTTTGGCTTAGGTAGAATCAAAGGAATCTTCTGAGAAAAGATAACCTGTTAGCAGGGAAATACAAGCATAAGGGGCATTAGTACTGGGTTTTCAAGCCCACAAAACTATTAGCTGTGTCTTTTCTATTAGAAAATGTTATAAATTATTTAATATAAAGATGAACTTATATTTCATGTAGGTTACCATTTTCTTAACTATCAATAAGTTTTAGACTATACTTTGAAAATATAAAATATTAAAATTGTGTGTTATTATTGGATTTAATCCTCCATAAATCTTGACAATAATGGTAGATTCGGAAGGAAAAAAATTGACAGCACGAATCCCCCGTCATTATAAAATAGGGTTCTCCATTTCTCCCTTGCACGATAAAGATATAATCGCCAGTATCGTTTATTTTCATATTTGAATAAATTCTCATAAGCGGATTGCAAATACATAATTTTTGGTTTCTTAGAAAAGGCAACAACCCAAGAGGCGCTGTACTGGGTAACATGTACTTTGTGATATCGTTTCGCACAGGAGCTGGACGGAAAGATAAAGAGACAGCCCTCCATTTTTTAGCAGAAAAGCAGTAGGCCATACTATCATCTTCACAGCATATGAGAAGCCATGGATTTTGGCTGGGCAATGAAGACAGAAAGCTAAGCGCTGACAAAATAGCATTCCATTCTTTGCAAACCATGCGAGAGTGGCAGATAGATATTAATGGAACCTTCGCAAATATGCGTTCAAAGACATGTTCATTCAGCTTAGATATACTACGCTTCCTTGATATGTTGATGCCTTCTTCCTCTCCTGCAACTGCAGAAATTATTTTCCCCTCCATTATTTTCAGCTCCCACGCTTCCTCTTCCCCGATTGTATTCTTTGAGCACAGGATTACACTGAGTCACTTTTATAGGGTTTTGGCGTGTAGACCTTTGGTTAACTGGCCTCTCGTCTGACCTCGGGCCTAGTGTGGTGTTATTTTTCTGAAGCATCATCTGTATCTGGAGTCGGCGAACGAGGTTGATTGGAGAGGCCATTTTCGTGAGTATCTTCTAGCAAAGGGTGTGGAGATAGACTAATGGTGGTATGGTGCTTAGTTTCCTTTTGGTCGCTGGTTCTACTTTCTGCTAACGATGGTGGGTTCCTGAATTGTGTTCGCATTGATTTCGTGAAACGCCATGAAGTGATGCATGGGTCCTTTTTGATGCTTTGTGATGTTGTCGTAATATATGGCTCGTGTCAAGTTTTTTGGTAAGTTTATAGTATGGTTTATCTTCACAGCTATGGTGGGAGGTTTTGAGTTAGCCGTGTCTCGGATTTATGCATATAAGCAATGTTTGTACGGGGGTGTTGCGCAGATTGCTATGAACGCCGTGGCAAAACAATGTAAAGTTGACATTTTTTGTATCAATAAGTTAAGAATATGATAAGGTTCTAAAAGGGATTTTGAAAGCTTGTACAACAAGAAAGAATAAAAGTAATATAACACTAGAAACTACAAAGAAACAAATCTTAAAGCTAAAAAGACTCACCAAGAAACAAACAACAAACTCATAGTAAAAAGACAACCAAAACAACAAACATAGAGGTTTGAATCTAAACTTCACTAACAAACTCGATAAAGGAGTCAAAGATTGACATATAAGCATAAGGGACATTAGCACTAGGTTTTCAAGCCCACAAAACTATTAGCTTAGTCTTTTCTATTATAAAATGTTGCACTATGTAATATAAATATGAACTTATACTTCATGTAGGTTACCCTTTTCTTAACGATCAATAAGCTTTAGACTACACTTTAAAAATATAAAATATCAGAATTGTGAATTATTATTAGATTTGTCTATCATGTAGTTTTGTTCTTATTAGATAAGTGGTTTTTATAAATTAAGAATATGATAAGGTTTTAAAAAGGATTTTGAAAGCTTGTACAACAAGAAAGAATAAAAGTAATATGACACTAGAAACTACAAAGAAACAAGTCTTAAAACTAAAAAGACCCACCAAGAAACAAACAACAATCTCATAGTAAAAAGACAACCAAAACAACAATCATAGAGGTTTGAATCTAAATCTACTAACAAACTTGAAAAAGGAGTCAAAGATTGAGATATAAAGGAAACCATGTTGCCTTTTTTTTTTGAAGACCCACTTTTTGACAATAATTTTGGTTGAACGTTATGCCAGCTAAAATATTTGATTTACTTTCTAATGTATTTTATTTTAACAAATTTAAAATATGTATTAAAGTGGGGTTGAAGACACTCATTTGCAATTGTTTCCTCTTTGAGATGTTTCTTTCTTCATTTAGGAAAGAAGGAAAAATGATTGTGTCTATATAGAAATTTTGAGTGAAGTCAAAATTAAAGTTCTCTTTCATGTTTTATAATGAATGAGAGAAAAAACTACATGAATAAAAAATAGTACAAATAGTTCCATTTCTAATACTATTTCTATTGTCAATTTTTACTCTCGTCACATTTATATAAAAAAAATATTAGACAAAGAGTTTTTTGCATTAAACATAGTGCAATGCAACTGAAGCTATTGCATGACACATAGGAGACATATTTTTTTGAAAAAAATTATGAGGGGTAGGAAAATTGAGATAGATGGACTAGCTTGCAACATATGTGAATAGAGTGATGGGAATAGTACAAAATATAACTATTGAATATTTCTATAGTTTTATTGTGATTTCTAATTATCTTAATGGAATAAAAAAATGGGCTCTAGGAAAATTCATCGTCAGCAATTCACCAATATGGAAAACACCAACGGAAAATTCACCAGCAAGTAAAATTCACCACGAACAATTCACCATGGTGGAAAATCAACCACATTAATATTTTTTAATATATATTTTGAAAACTTTGATTTTATTAAAAATATTAATGCGATTTTCCGTGGTAGTGAATTGCTGGCAGTGAATTTTACTTGATGATCCATCCTTGAATTTTTCATGGTGGTGAAGTGAATTTGCCGTATGCCAATAAAATGCACTAACAACATATATCAAGTTCAATAAAAGAACACGGAGGGAAGCTACCTAATAGATAGTAGCTCATATCTATGCACACAATTTCAATCCAAAAATTTTACTCTACCCAATTAAACATTTGAAATATCTCTAGACAAACCTATAATAATAGATACCACAAATAAAAAATATGATTCAGAACTGAAATTTAAATTGAATACTTAATTTCCTTAGATCGAATCTCGTATCATAGAATAAATAGTATAGCAAATGACTTTTCTTTTCTATCAGAGACAAGGAATAAGAATTAATTAATGGCTATTGAAACAAAAAACTATATGAGTATACCTTCAAATTTCAAATTTGATAACCGACCTGGATACCTAGGCTGGCGAAGTGGGCGCAGCCCACGAGGAAGAGGAGTAACATGAAAGTAAAGGTTATTATGATTGCCGATCCAACGAAGGCATGCTCACTCGAAACCTTCTTTCCAGACCATATCACAGTGTTAGCTTTTTCCTGGAGATAGACTCTGTACAATTCAGAGGTCATTTGAAAGACAATTGTAATTCCCAAAGCGGTCAATTTTCCCCAGAACTCTATGGAGCCCCTGGCAGCCATGCTTGGCAGCAAGTATGCCATCACCACGCACAGCATAACTCGGCTACTATGGATCATCCACAAGTCATGCTTCAGCGCATCACCCGATTTATTCAACGCGTTCTTCGACAAAGCAGTCCGGCTGGTCAGTATGTCAAGCAGCTGGATGATTAAAGCACTCAGCACAAGATAATGGGAAGGAACCCAATGCGCTTTCCTCGTGTATGCTTTCCATACATCCACTATGATGAAGTACGTAAATAAAAGTACTACAGCCAGCAAAACTGATATTCTTGCAAGCTCACCACTGTCCATGATTAACAGACTTACGCCCAAGCCCACTATGATGCTTCCAATAAATAGGTTCAGATCTATTTAAACCAATAAAATAAAGAATTGCTTTGAAACTACTTAAACCTAAAATTTGAATTACAATTTTCTTTGTACAAGAAAGTAGTTCGAATAGATTTAAAGTAATAGAATAAGGAATTACTTGAAAACTAATTGAGCAAAAATCTTGGCTGAACATTATTCTTTAAAAATAGAATGGCTTATTTGTTCTATTTTGGCTGTACATTGTAGCAGAAGCCATATGACCGTATAACGTAAAGGATGTACTTATTTTTCCCAATTGTGAGGGTAGACAAACGAGACCAGAAAAAGAAAAAGTAAGTAGCACCCAATGAGATTTATCAAGTTAGACTGTTTTTCTTCAGGATGTCTATGTATTTATTAATTAATTGAAAATTAAAAGAATGCTTTTTATTCTGAGTTTCAATTAGTTAATAAATACATTCAAATGTGCATTCTCCTGGCTACTTAGACAATACAGTTCTTATTTAGCAAGCATAAAAGCAGGTAGGCCAGTGACCCAAGTTTAATAAAAAAGGTGTTTATTTTGATTCTCAATTAATTAATAAATACAATCAAATATGCATTTTCCTCACTGCTTATACAGGGTTCTTCTTTAGCAAGCATAAAAGCAGGTAGGCCAATGACCCAAATTCAATCAAATACGCGTTCTATTTTGATTTTCAATTAATTAATAAATACACTCAAATATGCATTCTCCTCGCTGTTTAGACAAGGTTCTTCTTTAGCAAGCATAAAAGCAGGTAGGCCAGTGACTCAACTTTATAGTACAACTTTTATTAATGCTAGTTAAGAATATGTTTCTAAATATTTACACTACAAAATTTACAAAACTTAATTTTACACCTTAATAAATATCTTTTAAAGAATAACTAAAGTCTACTGAATGTAAGATCTTAACAAAATGTTTATTGAATTAATAGTATTTTTTTTTTTATAAATCTGTAGGTTCATGTTTGTTTCCTTAATATTTAACAAAACAAATTATAAAGAATAAGAGTTACAAGTAGGTTTTCACTTTTAACTTTTATCATTTTAGTTTATTAATAATTGTATGCAATCACATAAATATTTACACTAAGAATATATTTCCAAATAAGTGGGTCCAAGTTTTAAATTTAATTTTCTCTTATGCTGCTTAAGAATATTTTTTCAAATATTTTCTTTCAAAAAATTAATATTTGTTGGAGTAATAATTGAAACATTAATTGTAAGTTAAAAAATAAAATTTGGAGGAATATACTTAGCACTAAATGTCTTGAAACTAGAAATAGATCCTATTTGTCTATGTTTTTGTAGACATTAAAATATTCTCCAAAACATTGACAAAATTATGGAATGTAAGGTTGCCATGAAATATTTACCCATATAACAATATTTTTCTTATCATAGAAAGAAGTGTGCAAAATTTTAATTTGAATTATAATTTTAACGTGTTTCCACTATGAATATATTTCCAAATAAGTTGGTCCAGGTTTTAATTTTATTTTTCTCTTATTTTGCTTAAGAATATTTTTTCAAATATTTTCTTTGAAGAAACTAATTGCTGTCATACTATTAAAACATTAATTGTAATTTAAAAATAAATTTTGGAGGCCTAAGGCTGCTAGGTGGATGAAACAAGCTACGCAACATACAAAATGGTATGCCCATCTTATGGCCTACCATGCCATCTCTAATGGTCTGTCAGAAAGAACGAAGGGACAGTTTTAGCATGCATGAGAATAAAAATTTACCGTCCTTTTTTCTTGCTCCATTGCCACTTTTCATGGTTGTGTAGGGTATTAAGGCATTTTATATTATATTTATTTGTATTATATTTTTTTAGTATTTTTGTTATAAAGTATTTTTTATATATAATAATAACACAGTTTTAATTTATATAAAATAATTTAGATATTTAAAAAAAATAATTATTTTTCTTTAAAAAGTGATTGGTTTTAAAATTTGATTTTTAATTTAAAAAATTTAAATATATTATGCTTATTTATATTTTATTTATTTTATATTATAATTTGTTTTAAAGTAATTTTTTTACACATAAATATACATTAAAATTAAAATTAATTTTAAAGACAATTTTAATTTAATAAAATATACTAAATAATTGAAATAAAAATATTTAATAACTTTTTTTGGTTTTGACTATTGATTGATTTTAAAATTTTATTTTTAATTCAAAAATCATTAATGATATGTAAAAATTTCATATATATAATTTAAAATTTTATATTAATTTGAATAAAATTACAAATCTTGATTATTATATTTTAAAACAATATTGATATTTCTATTTAATTTTTTAAAATCTTGAGTAATTTTTTAAAAAATAATTTTAATAATATTTTACAATAAAAGCATGAAAATTCCATAGTTTTTGATACCAAAAGATGATAAAAAAAATTACATAATCAAAATCCAAAAATATTTTTTTACTTTTTGAATAGATTAAATTTTATTTTTCACTTTTTGGTTTTACTTGTGACTTTTAATATAAGAGTTAAAATTTTAATTTGAATATTGAATCCAATCTATAATTATTTACATATGTATGTTTAACTAAAATAAAGATAGTTTTTATAATTAAAAATAATATTATTCAATAAAAAAATTTAAAATAATACTTAATATCCATTGCTAATTTAAATGCAATATACCTATATAATAATATTATATTATAATTTTATCATTAATAATCTATATATATATTATAAACTAAAATTATATTTAATATATTTATTAATATTTTAATAAGTATATAAAAAATAGTTATTAATAATATTATATATTATCAAATCATATATTTTGATATATTATATTACTAATATATTATACATTAATAATTATAATATTAATATTATATGTACTATAAAATAACATATGTATATAATAATTATAGATATTTTATTCTATATATCAATTATATATAATATAGTATATATATTACAAGGATGGGGTAAGACTAGATTCTTTAGCCAATTAGCTAAGGCTCCTACCCTAATATAATAATATTACTAATAACTATAATATATATTAATTAGGGATAAAAATTTGACTCTTTTCATAGATTTTTCTAGTACATGAAGTCAACTATTACACCATTTATCAAATGATATTTCATCTCCATCTCCATCTCTATCTATATATTCATCTCTATTTCTCTCACTTTCTCTCTATATCTCCCTTTCACTCATAAACACACTCCTTGTTTGTCCCTCCCTATATCTATCTCTATCCCACTATCTCTCCCCTTCTCTATCTCTCTCTTCTTCTCTCTTTCTATCACTTGTCACCATCACCTCCTCTATCTCACTATACCTCTCCCTCTCTCTTCCTTTCTCCCTATCATTCCCCCTTTCTATCTCTCTATTCTCCCTTCCTCTCTATCTCTCCATCCTTCACCTTCCATCTCTATCTCTATTCTGCTCAGATCTACTTATGATTCCAACCACGTGTAAGTGTATATAAAGGGGGGAGAATGAAAGTTGTACCCCAATCCAATCATGTCGTAATTGGTGAAGCGTCGAAGCTAGGGTGATACCTAGATAGATGTGAAGAGTTGGTCTGAGCCTTTCAGTATCTCGCTGGGGTTCCCCACTCACACTTGTGATGGGCTGGTGTTCACGGTTGTGCCTTATGTACCGAGAGTATATTGAGGACTCCCTAGAAGCTTTGTGCATCCTAGATTAGGACCTTTCCTAGCCATACCCTTAACATTAATTATAGGATTGTGCTTGCTTGAAGTATTTTTCTTGTGAAAAATCTATGAAATCTTTGATACTTTGGCCTTACTTTATCATTTTTCATCCTTTTCATAGCCTTTTCCATCAAAACCAAGCTCTGTCTTACCATAGAAAGGCAGAAGCACCCTCTGTTTTGCTGCAGAAAGGCGGAAGCGCCTTTTGTTTTGCTGCAGAAAGGCGGAAGTGCCCTCTGTTTTGCTGCAAAAAGGCAGAAGCACCCCTGTTTTGCTACAAAAATATGGAAGCACCCCTAATTCTACTACAGAAAGGTGGAAGCACCCCTGATTTACTGCAGAAAGCTATCAACGCCATTGATTTTTGCTGCAAAGGGGCGGATTTGCCCTCCTGAGCACTTGAAATTGCCCCATTTGGATCCGTTTAGCCTTTAAACCATCATTTAACCATTCCCAACCATTGTCTCATCATCCTAAGCCTCCATTTTCTCACTCCAAGCTTCCCAAAACCTACATTTAATCTATTTAAACCTCCATCTTATCATTCCAAATCTTGGTTTAACCATTATAAATCCACACTCATTCTTTGCAATCATCTTCAATCTACCCGTTCATTTTAATTTCTCCCTAATACATTCAAAAGTCCATACCCTTATCTAGAAAACATCATAATTTTACCGCCAAACACCACTCATAACCAAACCTCCTTAACCTTGCTTTACAAAGTGGTTACCCAAATTGACCATATTGCTTGAATTTGATTATTAGTCTTTAACTTCAACCCCAATCAATTTGCTTCCATCTTGAGGTGAATTCGGTGTTGTAAGTTATCATCCTCGACCCAATCAATCCATTCCTATCTTAAGGTGGATTCAATGTCGTAATCATCCTCTTAATCAATCAAAGCTCTAGGTCACTAAGGGTAACTTCCTATGATCAAGCTTAAGGTCTCTCTCTCACATCTTTCATCATCTAATCATACCCATCCAATAGTCCAAATCAATCAAAACCAATCATTCGATGAAATTGTCCAATCAATCAAATCACATCTGTTCAACCAAATAATCTAATCCAGTCCAATCCAATCCAATCCAATCTTGCCAAATCCAAATCCAATCCCATCAAAGTCTAATCCAATCCAATATATTCAAACAAAATCTAATCAAAATCTGAATCCTATCAAAATCACACCTCATCCAATCACAATCAAATCATTCATCAAAAAACATTAATCTACTCATAGCACATTTGCATGCTCGTTCAGACCTGATCACAGGCAAAGAAAATGGCCGACCATCAAGCCCAGAATGCCCAATCAAACAACCCTCAAGATCCCAACAACACAATGAACATCTTATCAGATCCTAAGAAGGGTACTAACATCCCTCATGATCCTCATAATGGCACTTCATCGCACTCCAACACCAAAAATTAGAACAACTCACCACCCAGTGAAGAGAGTATGGCCAATCAACCTAAACTCACACCTGAGGAACATTTTAGTAATCACGCCAATGTGCAAATGACTGACCGTCTGCTCGAAAAACATGGGGAAGAAATTTTAGCCCACCTAATTGAGAAAGGTGTTAAACCCCCCCAAGTGTTGACTTGTCCAAATATAGGGGTGCCCCATCTAATGTACTCCAAGGTTCACAAAATGCACCTGAAGGTCCATACTTCCCCAATGTTCCTCCAATTGAGGGTTGGCATCAAACTGAATTTGGCAATGTCGTTCTTTATTAGGTTAACTATCCCCCACATGCTTCGACCTCAGTTATGAGAGGTCCTCAAGTGCCTGATCCCAATAATCCTTTTGCCTATGGTATGCCACAAAATGTTCCACAACCTCTGCCATTAACATTAACAACACCCCCTCCTCCGAATCAACCTACAGTCAAGATTGGGGGCACCTCCTTTACCACACCGCTTCCACCTCCTGGGACCAAAAATCTACCATCTCAACAGCTTCACCAATCTAACATTCTACCTTAATTACCACCACAAGGCACACCCTAGTTGAATGTTTCAGGTGGTACCCAACAACCCCCTTTACAAAACACTTCTACGCTACCTCCTCCATCTCATCCGCAACAACCACCCTACCAATCACAAGGCAATCCATATCGACCTATTGCTCAGACAATATCCCCCTTTCTTGCATCCATTTTGCGTCCGCAGGCTCAACCACAACACAATATCCCATCTCGGCCCATACAACATTTGACGTCACAACAACAACCTCCCCAACACTACTACTATCACAATCAACAACAGTTTCACCAACAACCACTTTATGCGACCTCCCAACAATCACAACAAACTAATACGCAACATCCCATCCAAGCTCTTCAACAACCTACCCCACACTTTTATCAAACAAATCCATACTATACCCCACAACAACAGCCCTCGTATCAACAAATATCCCATCTTACCAGCAAGCCATATCATCATCCAATCATTCAAACCCATATTTCAACAATCCGACACCCTTTCAACCGAATCCTTTATCATCCTATCATCAATATCCCCCCAACCTGCCACCAGCTAGCTCGGATTTGTTGGAAATCAAAGCCACACTTAAGGACCTTCAAGTCGGGGCTACCAAACAATCATTAAAATTTGAAGACATATGCCCATATCCATTTGATCCCTCCATCTCATTAATCCCATTTCCTAAACATTTCAAGATACCAAAATTTGACAAATATAAGGGAAACAAAGACACTAAGGCTCACTTGCAGGAGTTTTATTCCCAGTGTCAAGAAGTCATGTACAATGATAACTATCTCTTGCGCTTGTTCCCAGGAAGCCTAGCAAGCCATGCCTTAGATTAGTTCATGACTCTCGAAAAAGGGTCCATAAAAACTTTTGCAGACTTGTCAAAAAAAATTGTATCCTACTTCTCTTTCAATTTCGAGAAGGATACAGACACTTTATATCTCCTCAAAGAGAAACAATGTGATGGGGAAACCTTTACTAGCTACCTACAATGGTGGCATGCATTAGCAAGTTGAATGAAGACCCCTCTGAAAGAGAAAGACATGGTCACTCTTTTCGTGGAAAACTCTCATCCTGACATGGCCCATAATTTTAGGTTACATTGTGTCACCACCTTCGCGGAGATAGTAGAAAAGGGACCCATCCTTGAATGTGCCCTTATTTCCAAAGGACACATTAAAATACATAGTCCTGATAAAGAGAGGTCATTTGGAGATAAACCACGATTCTGGAACAAGAACAAGAATGCGGTGAATGACGGCATGACAGACACTAAACATGTCCAAGTGGCTAATGCATCCCAAAAACAACCGTCCATACCTAACACCATATATGTACCATAGGGGACACCTCGTCCTCCTCAACAGTCAAACCAAAACAATCAGGGGAACACCAAACATCAATACGCCCAATTAGGAGAACCTCTAAGTGTTGTTTTTAATAAGTTGTTACAAATCAACTACCCCATCACGTACCCTATCACCAAACCATTTAACAAGTCCAAACCTAAGCCTACATGGTTTAAAGAAAATGAGTATTGTGAGTTCCATAAAATCAAGGGACACTCTTTGAATAAGTGTCAGGGTCTGAAAAACTATGTCCAAGATCTCATTGATCGAGGTGACATCAAGGTTGACCCTAGTCAAGCTTTGTTGTCCAATGCTCAATTGCAGATATATCAAAACACCTTTCCGAACCATAACCAAGGCCCAAGCACATCTAGCAATAATCCCCAAGGAAACAACACAAATAATGTGAGCTATAAGAATGTGCCCTTCAATTACGAAGGTGTTATTCATTACATTGAGTAGGTGGAACACTATGTATCCATGATACATGTTAAAGCCAAAGACCCTCAATGTGTTGTTACTACACGGCGAGCCCGTATCATTGTCCTTACAGCCTCTGCACCTGCCCAATCAAATCTTGTAAGCTCTCAGTACAACATCCTTGATCACTTACGAAAGACCCCTGCTCATATATCCATTTTGGATTTTCTCAAGTCTTCCCCGATACATCAAGAAATCCTCAATAGAGCCCTGCAGGAAACCCATGTTCCAAATGACATCAACCCCACGCAATTCCAAGCTTTGGTGGAACACCTGGCTTTGTCTCATCACCTCCACTTCAACCAAAACGATATGCCAAACATCGATGTCAATCATAATCGCCCCTTACATATTGAAGTTGTGGTTGCTCGCCATAAAATAAAAAGGGTCTTGGTAGATAATGGCTCTGCCATCAATTTGTGTACTTTGAAATTCATAAAATAGGTGGGGTATACTCAAGCAGACTTAAGTAACCAGATCATCACAATCAAAGCCTATGATAATGCAGAAAGAAATTCAGAGGGAATTATTAGTCTTCCTATCCAAGTGGGACCTGTGCTTCAGTATACTACCTGTCATGTCCTTGATCTGGACTTACTGTATAATCTCCTCCTTGGCCGCCCATGGCTCCATGCTATGCAAGCTATCCCCTCCACATACCATCAGTGCCTAAAATTCCCCGTCAACGGACAAGAAGTCACCATCTATGCCAACCCCCAACCATTTGAATATTTTTGTGCTTTAGAAGCGTCATTTCCCCATTTATATTATTGTCCTGGGGTTGAAATGGGGGCATCCCAGTCATCATCCTCTAATCCACCATCCACCGTGATGACCACTTCATCCTCCACCACTGATCCTATGATCACCAAAGTCCAGATCATTGACAAAGGGTGTGGGGAATACAAAATGCATACTGCTCTCAATGTAGCAACCAAGCCGCCATCACCCCATGAGTATGGTCAACCTTCATGTGCTACTCCAAAGGAAGACAAGACTATCACCTTCAGTGGTAAAGACATCCCTACCACCACTTTTAGATCCCCAAGTGTCAAGATAGATGCACCAGAAGAGGACATAAGCCAATGGGTCTACTAAGAAGAGCCCGAACTAGAGACTCCTCTAAAGAAATATTTTCAGGAAAAGTACCCTTGGCCGACAAAGTTCGTGGAAAAACATAACTTTCAAGGCAGGGGCCTAAGTAAAGAAGAACAAGGGCAGTTGCAACCCATTGACATGTCATAGTTACCAATGAACGTAGGCATTGGGTATGATAGAAAATAGAAAAGCCCTACAACATCGTCTAGTACTTCCAATAGTGTTGCCGTGGACAATGGCTCATTGGAAGACATACCCGAGGAGAAATCCATCATACATGCATACGATGATGTTGATCATACTGACTTATCATCCATGTTCGAATGCCTATCCGCCTGCACTATTAGCCTATCCCTTTGTCACCCTGAGCTTATTGATTGGGACCTACGTAATAGCACACCTATCAG
>VDFB02223650.1:0-16866 GCA_007258455.2 Sequoia sempervirens
AATACAAACTCACAGTATAATTTCCTAAGAAAAATATTGGGGGACTTCACAGTTATTGCACGGTGGGTAATCAAAGACCATATACCATCTGTCATAAAAATGGTTCCTAATCTCTAGGTGGTGGCACCAATGGATAGGAAACCTCTTTGCATTGAGGGTGAGATTTTGATTTGTTCTAGGGTCAGTGAATAGAGAGCACAAATCACCTTTAGTAATCTTTAAATCTTTAACTTGTTTATATGATAATTTATCTGCATAATATGCCCTCGATGTTTGCCTCCTATTTTGCCATCCAGATATTTGTTGGGTAATTGTATCCACATTTTTTAACAAATCCTTCAATGAATCTGCTAGATGTATCCTTTCTGTGGTTGAAGAATTTTGATCACTCAACCTACTAATAAGATCCTCAACTTCTTTTCTATTGTTTTCAATTTCACTCCTCAAATTTTCTTGAGTGCCAGGAGGGTATTGAGAGAATGGTGGGGGAGGTTGATTTTGTGGTTGAGGTTGATTTGGTTGAGGATTTTCCTCCTCTTGTTGACGATTTCCTACAAATTAAAAAAAAAACATTCATTTCTAAACTAAAACAAACAAAATCAATTTAAAACTAACAAATTCAAAACAAATACCAAACAATACTTACCTCTTGCATCTTTTCGTCGTCATGGTGCCATATTTGTGAAGAAATCCAATTGCTCTTGATGAATTTTGACCTCTCCAAAAACGCGAGCGCATATGACAGGGTTTTTGGCCGCGGGCGGAGCTAAAACACAGCAAAAAGAAATGAGAAATGATTTTGAGCTTTTTTTTTCTTTTTTGGCCACAAAAGTGCGACCATCTTGGTGCACTTACCCTGTTATGATTTCAAGCTCAAGTCTCTATTCCTATCGAGGTTTTTTTTTCAATACTTCTCGTATATGTGGATCCAACTTCTTTCTTTTACCCTTATTATACTATTGTAGAGAAAAAAAGAGTCTTTCACAAGAATATAAGATAATAAACATTTATTTAGTCACCACACAATCTTACACCTAACACTAAAATTATTTTTCTTGTGCAGAGAGTCTTATCCCTCCCTTGTGCTTTAGGAAAACAAGAACTTAAATATTTTTCTCCACCTTCTCTTTGTTCCTCTAGATGTAATTAAGTATTTTCATGGGACCACATGTAGCATGTGAATATGAATGGAAGTCCCCTCCATGGAACCACACAATAAGAGTACAAGCTTTACTTGGAAAATTGAAAATTATATGAACTTTTGTAAGAACATTGTTCTTCATTTGGAAATAAATTCACTCAATAAAAATCAAAGTGAAAAATATTAAATAGGCTAATGTAATATCAATATATAATATTTTTTATATTATTGAAATAATATATTCCTTCCTAAGAAATTATATATTGTATATATCTTGAATAAATTATTTATATTTTATATAAATATTATATTAATAATGTAATGATTTTTGCCTCTATTCATGAGATGATGGGATTAATCCCAACATTAAACCCTAGATAGGAAATAAAATGGATCGCCCCTTAAGGCTAGTAGAAGCTCAATTTTGGTGGAGCATCTAGGGGAACTCTTGGTATTAGGGTAGTTGGCTAGATAATTAGGGATCATGGGGGAAAGATGATTGGAGAAGCATTAAAAAACTAGTGCTAAGAACCAAAAATGAAGTAGACTTGTGTAGGAACTTCTTTTAGGCCTTCAAACTTGCAAACAATATGGAGTTAAAAAAGTGCATATTGATTTAATGATCATTATAAATTCTATCAAAAATAAAATCCTCCCCAATTGGAAAGTAGATAATTCCCTAAGGCAGTGATTTCCCATCATCAAATCCTTATTAACATTCATAATAAAGCACACTTTTAGGGAGATCAATATTCATGAAAATTCACCTGCCAAATTAGCAATAGACATGGAAGGATATTGCATCACAAAAAACTCAGTGCATACATGGGAAAATGGGTTCCAAAAATATTCAATAATTCCCCTTGAGAAAATTGTGAGGCCTCCTTATGACAAGGTGTCAAGGCCATTACAAACACAAATGAAGCTAATGTAAGGCATCCTTCTATAGTTGAATGTTAGACATACATATCATGATTTTTAGATATATGATCACCTCCTACATTCATATTATAAATTCTTCTAGTTCATTTCATTCTTGGTGTCCTTGGGGTAAGTGTCAGATGAATACAACAATGCACTTGGTGGTAATGAAAATATAGATTGCATTTATAGGGGAGGTTATTGATCTCAATTTGAGGAAGATATTCAAGATGAATCTAGTAATAATGATATATGCTATCAAAGTAACCATCAATGAGTTTTCCTTTGTACAAGTTATAGTTATAAGGAAAACATTGATGTATCTTCAATATTTATTATTATTATTTGGAGGAAGGAGAAGCCAAGAAAACTATCTGGGTGGTTTCAAAGTATTTAATTAGGACCCACTAGAAATGATGGTTTTGAGCTATTTTAGATAACATTGTGATAATCTATGGCTTCCATTTTGATGTGGGTGTATGGATAATTCTTAGTGTTGTACTTGTTGGACCATGGATACCATTCTAGTTTTCATTGATAGACATAATGAAAACCTTCAAAGGAACCGAGATAAATGAGGAATCAAATTCATTAATCTACTATGAGAAACCCCTCACTTGGAATTGACTAGTCAATCAAATTCAAGATAGGCAACTCAAATAGTAGTGGGGAGGAGGAATCAAAATAACAAGCATAAGAAATAATAAGGAGATAATTGAAATGTATAAAGATGGATATATAAACCCTGTGTAGATAAGAAAAAATATAAATAATATACAATTAGTAGTAAATATAGGAGAAATATATACAACCCAAAAATATTTTTGTAATCAGACCTTGCATCCTGAAGCAATCAATACTTTGTAATCTTTTTGTATAAATTAATGCAATGAGTATGACCCCCTAAACTAAATTATAGATAACACATATTTTTTTTATAAATTAATTATATTATACTATTAATACACATTAAAAAACAAATAACTACATGTATATTATATTAATATTCATTTTATTCCTAACAAAAGCAATTAATAATTTTCATATTGAAAACATACAATAAGGACATGCCACTTGAATTATAAGTCATATAAAACTATAGTTTGCACACTAAAGTTATTGTGCACTTAATTATTTGAAAAAATTATGATATAATACAATTAATATAATGTTCTGTAATTGAAATACATAACCTATATTTAAAAAAATATTGTATTCAAACTTCTCATTTTTCCTCTAAATATAACCTATGGTTATATTAACAACTAAAGTTCTATTTGTATTACTAGTAATCAAATACTATTAAATTTTAGTCTTTCAATATAAGAATTTAAGATTATAGAAATTTCATTTTAGTATTACTTTGTATTGAGATATTATTTAGTCTTAATATTTGAAAATTATATCTTATTTTATAGCGATTAATTTTTCTTTTTAAAATTGGTGATTTTCAATTATTTTATTTAATTTTTTAAAATAAATATATAATTATTAATAATGTTTGAAGTATTGTCAAATAATGATAGATATAATATTTATAATTTTGTTTGAAAAATATGTAATATTTAACTAAAATATGTTATATATGTAATGTTATGAAGAAAACAATCTTAAAAATAACTTTAATATATTTAAATTTAAAGCTACAATTAAAAAATTAAGAACAAATTTAAGATTAAAATATTTACCTTTAATTTACAAATAGTTAAAAAAATTAGAAGATTTTTAGAGAAACTATTTCTCTTTCAAAATTTCTGGACCAAAATTTAAATTATAAATAATTAAGAATAAAATTATTGAAAAATCAAATAAAAAATAACTAATAAACTAAATTACAACCAAATTTAAATAAAAACTTGATAAGGGGTGGGGAGGGGATATTTTAATTATTTTTATAATCACTTGAGCTCATTTTAAGACAAATGGAATGAAACTCATCATTCAACTGCAACCTCATTTATAATTGTGTGTTTTATGATGATAGTACAATAATAGGATTGGTTGTTACCATTATTTTCCATGGTGGTATTTTGTTTGGTAATTTAAGATAGCATCATCTTCTAGGGCTAGGAGTGCAAGGTCACAACAATATAAGGTGGTGATGGAGAAAGTTTCCTTAATAGAGAAGAGGGTTGAACAGGGAAGTAACAATTTTTTAGAGAGATGTTAATAGATTTTATGGGATTCTCAGAGTGTGAAATTAAAAACCTTGATCTTAGGCACTAGGTGGTGCATATTTGGGAGTTGGCTAAGGATCTTGATAGTGCTCCTTGCATTAGTATTTATTTTTTCATGGCTAACATGTCAGTAGACTTGGGCCATATACATGGTTGGAGGAATATATATATGATGTTGAACAAACATTCAACTATGCCTCTTTGTTTTTGAGAATTTTTTGGTTCCTTCCTCCTTCGTGATGATATTGAGGGTGTTTTTCATCAAGCCAAAGTGCATTTCAATTGTGTTTTGAAGTATTTGTATACAATGAAGCAAAAAAAAAAAATCCTCCAAAGGGCTATGGAAGCTATTGCTAAGGTTAAGGTTTCTCTTCTAGAGGAGGCTATTATTTCTTTCTTTGAGTGCTATAATAAGGATGGGTTTGTGGAGGTGGTGGAATTCTCTTCTTTAGGTAAGGGTGTTTCTTGTAAAAAATGTAATGGACTATATTATAGTGTTTTTAAGATTGGGAGTGGGTTGAGGCCTAGCTAATTTGTCTTGGTCCTCAATGGACTATTTTGTCTTTCTACAATTAGGGTAGGGGTTTATACTTTGATTTTTGTATTAGTTTTTTTGTTTGGCTATTTTGTGCTATCATTTGGAATGAATAGTTTGATATTTTTTTGGTATTATTTTTTTGTTATGAGGTGGCAGGTTTAATATGTTTATGATTATATTTTTTCCCCTTATTTTATTTATATGTATAAATTTCTTTTTTTTGACATTGGTATCTTATTGATTTCTTGATGTACAAAGTTGTGATGAATCTAGTGATTGTTGTCACTAACTTTCAAGAAAAAACCCCTCTTTTTTGAATGATTCTAGATCCCAACCATATTTATAAATAAAATACAATTAAATTATATTAAATTAAACTAAAAATTAACTAAAACTAAACTAAACTAAATTAATATTTAAATTTAATAAAACTAATATTCAAAATATATTATTGTGGGTGGTTGGGTGTGTGCCACCTCACAAGGGTTGGTGAGGTGGTAGACACTTAGGTGGGGTCAGGAATTGAGGCACTTCCTCTCTAATTTTGAGGCAGTTTTGACGGGTGGCTTGTGAGTGGCAAGGTGGTGGTTGTCCCATTGATGTTTGCATGTGTGTGAAAAGGAAGGCTCTAGAGGATGTATTAAACATAATTGTTCACCGGTGAAATTAGACCGTGATGTCCTTTCGAGGATGCTTTGCTAGCTTCCCTACTATTATCCACAACACATGGCATATGTTGCATTAAATTAGAAAACCTCCATTGGCCTCTAGTGCATTCACAAAGTCATGAGCAGGTTTATTCTACTGGTTTTGGCCAAGGAGTTAGAAATGGGTGGAATGGTGATGCTGGTGTAACTCAAGGGTTCAAAGCGACAGATTGCGTTCGAGGGGAAGATCACCACTCTTCGACTTCAACGTCTCATTTGTCATCCAGATCACCTAGTTTTTGCGGCCCTGGTCTGTGTAATGGGGAAGAATTTTATGGAGGAAGTGGAAGGTTATCAGTTGGATTTAGACATTTCCTCCTGTGTCTTGGCTAGTTTGTTGGATGTCGGGGTGCCTAAAGCTGAAGCCAAGGTAATCATGCAGAGATTGTTTAGAAAGGACATGTTGGTTGGTCTCAATAGGGCTCTAGCTGCTACATGCCTGGGGAAGGGCATTCTGTGGCAGAAGGATGTTCACCTGCTAAACGATCCAGAGGTATTGGTCAACTACTATCCCTTTCTATTGGATATGACGGGGTTCGACCTGCAGGAGCATAGGAAGTTGGCGAGTATAGGGGTTGAATTTCTGAGAAAGAAATTTAAGCTAGTTCAGGTCATAGACTCAGCTTGGAAGCAAGAATTCAAGGTATTTGCACAAAATTTTGTCTGGTGATTTGTGTCTGGGTTGGGTATGGGTGTTCAAAATAGCTTCATAGGAAATAAAGTTTGTGGGTAATTGGTTATGCAATTTAGTCTTATTTTACTATATGCTTAGTCTCCTTGGTCTGTAATAGGTGTTTAGTCATGCATATGGGTCGCTTGGTGAAAGGATTTTTTTAGTTTTTTGGATGACGTAGTGCCAATGGTCGCCCAGTCAGGGCTCAAATTTTGTACTTCTTTTCATATTAATATAAAACTT
The DNA here is from genome assembly GCA_007258455.2 of Sequoia sempervirens. NCBI lineage: Eukaryota > Viridiplantae > Streptophyta > Pinopsida > Cupressales > Cupressaceae > Sequoia > Sequoia sempervirens. The sequence goes on from VDFB02223650.1 coordinate 6,401, forward strand.
CTTCTTACTTGATAAAAAAAAATTCAAAATATATTATTAATTTTTCTCTATAATTTTATTAATTATATTTTTAATATTTTTTACTTTCTAATTTCATCACTTATAAATTTAAGTTCTATTGTTTTTATTTACATATTCTTATTTAACAATTATTAAAAATTAAAAATTATCAATCTTTATTTATTGAATAAATTAAGTTAAACTAGTTATATTTTTTTAATATATATTTTATTAAATTAATGTAGATTTCTTAAATACATCTATCTAAAAAAAATGAAAGATTAAAATTATTTTATTTACTATATATATACCCACACATAACTAAGAGTTATTTTATTTTATTTAAGAGCTTTTATTTATTTAGATGTCTACCCTAAAGCATATAAAGCAAAGAACATTTCAATTTTACTTAAGGATGAAGCGAAGCATATGTAGCCCATGTCAACAAAGCAAGATATAACAACAATGCCTTTTTTTCTCATTTTTCTCTTTATTTTTTCATAATTCTTTATATTCATAATTTTTGTTTATAATTCTTTATATTCATAATGTTTGTTTGTCCCCCCTATTTTTGCTAATTGTCAATTTCTTCTTTTTTCTTCTCTCTTACCCCTTCTCTCCCATCCTTTATAAGACTCTATCTGCACTCCTTTCTTTCTAGTGTTCCTCTTCTTATGATAGATTGTTGAGTGTGATCCAAAACATCACCTTCACATCTATTAACACAAAAACATACACAATTGAATCCAAAAACTTGCAACAACAATACCTTTCCTTCATAGTGTAGGAATCAAAACAGACCACGAGAAAATCAAAACATACCATGAGATTGTGGCAAACTAAGGACCCTAATAAGAAGGCATGCACTAGGTCAGAAGTCTTCTGCCATTACTTTGGCGGTAAATTGAGGTCTGCAAGTATGTGAGAAGGAAGAATATGAGTGCAGCCAATAAAGACAGATACGGCCATGACCTCAGCATATATTGTTTGAAGTTATCCATCATGGCCACGCTCCAAGTTCGCTTATAATAGCTATTCACATCTTTAATAACTTGATCCAAATGCTTTACTTCTGGCAATTTCACACATTTCCCCATGCCGTTCCACAGGCTTGCCACTTTCCCGTCGCTTTCCAGGTGATGGCAAATGATTCCGCTTTCTACCAGCAGCCGAACATCTTCGTCTGTGTCAATGATGCCGTTCATGAAATCGATGTAGCGAATGAAGATGAGGTCACCGGACACCATCGAAGCTACGAACGCCGCCAGATTCCTGATAATCACTTCTGTGTTTGAGTCCAACCTCGGTTTGGGGAGCTTTAGAATGGCACTGGCCGGGTCGAAGTGAATTGTGGTGAGGTCTCCCTCGGTGAGAAGGAACTTCACTCCCGCATAATATAAATCGGCAACAGAGGGAATGTCCAGCTCGTCCCGTGTAGGACGAATCTCCACAGAGGAGATTCCTTTCCCTTCCGCCTCTGCTTCATTGGATGCACAGAGGAAAAGTAGAGTTGAGAGCCCCTGAAACAGGCACAGAAAGGCAGCTTACCCAGAACAAACAGGAGACGGAAGGGCAACTTCATCAAGAACCGAACGAACCTTGTCGTGAAGCTGACAATGGGGCCCATTCTTAACGAGTGAAAATACCTCCTCACAAAACTGGATTCTTGTGGGATGCTTGGTTGGTCGGGTGAAGGCGGCTGCTCGTCCTCATTGCGCTTTACGTTGAGATCGTATTTGTCCTCATCGTGCTTTGAGTTCAGATCGTATTCACTTTGTGGGACAAAAGAGAAATAGAGCGCCTCTAGTATGTGCCTCCTCTCTGTTATACGCAGCCTTGAACCGTCGGGCACGCTGAACAAAAACGGGGAAAAGTCTGTACAAGCAAGCCTTACCAGATCGCAGAGCCTCTCTTCTGCCATGTCATGTGAGCCCAGCTGCATCTCCAACAGCTTCTGCAACAGGAACAGCGGCACCTGATTTTCCAGCATCATCACGTCTCTCACTATGGCGTTGTGGGTAGCGCTACTGCCAAATGGGTCTAAAACTTTTGGCAGTTGTTTCCCTTGTGAAGAAGCTTGGTCAACTTGGTTGACAAAGAATTGCAAGCACTCCAGTACAAAGCAGGCGTCCAAAGCCATGAGCCATGCCAGCGCTTCGCCCTTGTAGTCGAGGTATTTGTGATAGCAGCTCCGAATTCGACGCTCGTAGTTGCGTACCTCTTTGACAACGGACTCGAACCTGTGACCGTCGATTCTTTTCTGGAATCGCCGAGCAGCAGCGAACTTGTGTCTCTCCATATCGTTCAGTTCGGATCTCCAGTGATGATATGGCCCGATAGAAACACACTTGGGAGTGTATGCCTCCGGCTTAGCTACCAAAAATTCCTTGGGCACATTGAACACAGAGACACAGACTACTTCTTCTTCTTCTTCTTCTTCCTCTGTCTGCAGATTATCCCTCACTTGAATAATCCAGCGATCCGGATCAATCTTTGCTTGATCTACATTTTTTGAATCCATGATTTCTAATTGAAGAAAGTTGTAACGAATCAAGCAATACAGAAACGCACTAGAAAAGAAAAGCTTGGACACAAACGAGAGAATGCAGAGGGGGACGCGAGGGGGGCGATTTATGTAGTTTGAGCATTTCATTGGTGGATATTCAATTCAAACGAGGGGAAAAATAAATAATTAAATAAATATCCTTGAAAGTTCCCTGTTTGAACAAAGGCAACCTATTTTTTTGAATCAAGAGTTAAAAATGCTCTGCAAGACGATAGAAAAAATCTCTGTCCGTTCATAATTTTTGGTTTTTTGGTCTGCAGGCTGCAAAAAATGAATTCCACGAATCATTTAAAACTTGTCCTTCTCCAAGGACTACATAAACCTTAAAAATGCTCTGCAAGGCGATAGAAAAAATCTCTGTCCGTTCATAATTTTTGGTTTTTTGGTCTGCAGGCTGCAAACAATGAATTCCACGAATCATTTAAAACTTGTCCTTCTACAAGGACAACATAAACCTTATGCGTATTTATCTATATACAAAAACAGACGTGGTGCATGGCTATTTGCTTTCCCATCGGCGGCAAGCCGACGAAGTAGCCTATTGACATTATTTCTTTACTGTTTGTTTGTGTGGTCCCGTTCTTGGATGTTTTCGGCAGTCTAAATTAATCGAAAGCCCTGTCACATGCTTGCGGAGAAGAAGGCCACGTTGGATGCCATACCATGGTCCCAAGCTCTCATGCCACGAGTATTTCCTATAAACACTGTAAAGCTGAACGATTTTTATGCAGAGGCGAATGATTTTGCTGTACCTATACCTATATACTTAGATGGGATGAGAATTGAGAACGTCCTTTGTTAGTTCCTGCCGAGGAACTATTACGAAGGCTTCATACATTAAACGCTGATTAATCAACTGTGCACCAGCATATCAGAATTCAGATTTTCGAAGTATTTATAGAGCAGTCATTAGTCGAGGATGCAAATGTGCGGACAAGTTAACTGCTTAGAAATTTGCTGGCGTGTTATTGGGTTGATTAGCAGTGGCAGGATGTCAGTGAACGATTCTAGTTTTATGATGCAAGAGAGTGCGTTGATCCCAAAGGGCTTATTGCAGTCATCAGTTCCCACTGTCACATTTTCGCTGCCAGATTTCTTCCCGACAGTTGGCGATTAGGGTTTTAACAATGCTAATGAGTTGCCATGGTAGCAGTTTGCATGGAGATGAGAGGTGGCTGGTTTGCAGGGCATTGGTTATCATAGTCAATAATGTGGGCATTAAAACATATGTTTGGGAAACATAAGAGAGTGCGTTGATCCCAAAGGGCTTATTGCAGTCATCGGTTCCCACTTTCATATTTCACTCCTAGATTTCTTCCAGACAATTGGCGATTAGGGTTTTAACAATGTTAATGAGTTGGCATGGTAGCAGTTTGCATGGAGATGAGACATGGCTGGTTTGCAAGGCATTGGTTACCACAGTCAATGATGAGGGCATTAAAATATACGTTTGGGAAACATTCTCTCCAAGTTACAGTATCTGCTAGAGTTTATCTGTTGCTGAAAAATAAATAGGTATGGTGGGGAATCACGGGTTTAGGGTTGTCTCTGTGTTTTCTCAATACTGCATGGCTTATGCTTTAACACTAGGTTTTGTTCTTTGTGATATGCATCCAAAGATGTCGGATATGCATAAGGGTGGACACACTTTTGCTTGTATTGACTCTGCTTTAGACATGGACGACTTTTCCTGAGTCTGCCAAGCTATATTTTCATTGCATTTTAAAGGTCCAATATTACATCTAGGCATTTATGTTTGGATCAAATCTTGAGAGGAATTATCCTTGGTGCCTTAGGTGGTGCATGATCCAAGTTGTCCATGGGATATGTAGGGGATTCATCTGTATATGCTTTGTCAATGAATTCTCTAATCCGAAGGAAACTTTCATTCAATATAAACCATTTAGCCTTGCTTCCAACACTGATCTGTTAGGGGTATGGTGGGTGTTATAACTGTAAAACTTAAGGGGCATTGTTATAAATCATGCTAAGAATGAGATAGATAAATTACACAAATAGATACAAGAAATGTAAACTCAGTCCACAATTAACACCTAACATTTGTGGGGAAATATTAACCTGGGACAGTTGTCCCTCAACCTTAGTTTTTTTTTGGTTCTGCATAACTATCTTCATTCCTTTCATCTACAGTTAAAATTTCCTTGGAACTCCTTTCTTAAGGCCTTTGTTGTTTGTTGAATATCTATAATTTTCATTACCTAGATCCTAGTATCGATATCTACATCTATATTGACATCTATTTTGTTCTTGTATAAGGAATAAAGATTTTATGTCCTCTAGCAATAGAGTATTGTCTATACAATGATGTGATTACATTCAAATGCAAGATTTATATCATGTATTTTAGTTTTAAAATCAATGTTCATTATACCTGTTGCAACAATTAAATTCTCTTGAGCCAGTAAGTATTTGATAACATGATTTAGATCACACCATAAACAAGTTTGAGTTGGAAAACTATTTATATGATGTATTTCCATTTTAACTCTAATAATCACTCTACTTGTTGCAATAATTAAACTTCCTTGTCACACCCCATTGTGCATTTACCTATTTACTATTACTATGTTAGGGTAATTATTGCATTTGTGAATCTATTTGGAATTCTAAAGGGAAATATATGCTTGTTATCAATGAATTGTGAATGAATGTTTATTTCATTTAATGACTATGATGAAATACATATATGGAATGAATGGTTATTAAATTGATGTTCTAACTATGGAAAGGATAATGCAAATGTTTGTATTGATGAATGACTAACTACCATGAAAATGTGATGAGTTGGATGCAGGTTCAAAATCAATCCTTTGGAAAGGAGGGGAGGTATCACTCAGGAGACGAACTTGGTGAAGTAACGGGTAAGGAAACCTTACACACACACTCACTAGTAGAATAGTCGAGTCAAGTCATAGTGTTTGAGAATTAGTAAGTTAGCCTTTAGAATGATGTGATTGCAATAGAAAGGGTTTGATTTCTATTAGGAGCGTTCTTGGTTTATGTTTAGTGCTTGGTGCATGTGAGTACTTCATTATATTGCTAGGCTTGAATTGATGAGATGTACATATGTTGAATGTATATATATGTATGCATACACATGTCAATGATAATTCATACACATGAAGGAACACGTGCATGAGAGTGCATAGGTAGACGTACCTATGTGCGCTTATGAACAGGTTGCTTGTGAGCATGAAGATATCAAAAGGATAATATGACATGTGTGTATATGTATACGTCATACGTATATATATCTACCAATAAGATAGTAATTTTTTATGTGTGATTGTGTTATCAAGTGTATATATATATAAGATATATACATATTATATACATGATATGTATACATATAACGATGTATATGTATGTAAAGGAAAATGAATATGCCATACAAATACGTCGACATATGTATGCATACACATACATATATATATATATATATGAATATACACACACACAAATGACGATCTTATTCATTTGAATATCAAATGTATACTTATTTTAGTTGACATGGAATATATATAGATGAATATATATATATATATGCTAATATATATATATATAGTAATTAAGGATGATGTGTATGTATTATGCAAAGTAATTGAAGGCCAATTTATGCATACATTATGAAATGTATTGGAGGCCGATTTATACAAGTATAAAGCCCGATACATAAAGTTTATGCTTTGATCTATATATGGAAAATGTGGTGCACTATATTATAGCGCCCAAGCAAATGTGAAGGCATGAATATCATTTCAGACTTAATGATAATAAGACACGTGAGACTTTAGATTGTTGTATAAGATGATAAGCTAAGAAATAGTGCAACATATACCCAAAGTGCCAAGCCAAAATGTTGATATAAAAGCAAAGCGTCGACTCATATCATGTGTCAACTATTTAGCTTTAATTGAGTCGACTTTAAATGTGCTACAAATTTGTGTGAGACCATTTCCAAATGCTAAACTGTGGCCTAGTAAATAGGGAAAAGATGTAAACTTGGTGCCATAACATGAGATGGTTGAATGGTGTAGAATTCTATTATGCTTGGAACTAAATAGTTGTGTTTTAGCATGTGCCTTTTTGAATGTGTCAAACTGTTGTGTTGATCATTTAATCCATTTGCTATGATGAAACAATGACTATCCTCATGTAAATTTTCCACCTTTCTTCATATAAGTTGAGCCAATTTGAAAGGACTAAGAATTGGTAAGCTATGAACCTTATTTCTAGCCTTATAGAGCTAATTCTTGTGTATAAATATGGGTCAATCATATCCCATTATTTACACTTTTTCATATGCAACAGTACGCTGTCATTCTACTATAGTTTTCAATTAAGTGATTATTATTTTTTCTAAAAGTCTTTGGTGAGCGAGTTTTAGTGAGACTAAGTGTAGGAAGATTGATTTCTAAGTTGTTAGCAAGAGGAGGCTAAGCCAGGATTGAGCGTTGATAGGCATGGGATACTATCTTATTCTATTTTATCTTTAATTTTGAAAGAGTTACTATCTTGATTGCATATTGTTGAATTGCATTAGAATGCTTATATTAGAGGAAGGTCTATTTGTTAAATAATAGAGAAAATTCTAGTTTGCTTATACTAGAGGAAATCTATTTACTTATAAAGAGGAAAGATTGTGATTGATGTTTTTTCCATATAAGTGCTTGTATTTACTCCCTATTAAGGAGAGTTTGATGACGTCTATAGTATTATATACTAGGAATGACAAATTAAGAATAACTTGTTAAGTTATGGTTTTAAGGACTTAGAATGTTTATGAGTTGAATCCTAGGGATTGGTTACCCATTGAAGGGAGGGTAACTTATACTCTTGTTATGTTCATTTGGTAGAAATGGTACCTAGATTTGGAAAAGGGAATAGGTCAAACTAGGGTTAGGATTACCTTTTGAAGGTTTACCTATGCATAGATATAATGGTCTAAAGTAAAATGATCTAGGGTAGTGAATGTGAATAGGATGACTGTCAATCAAAGTACTAAGTGAGAATACTTTGGACAAAGTAGTGTGTTTTCCTTTGGCTCCACTATCAATTCACTATTTTCCTTTTAAGCATGCAAAATCAAGATTGTATGGTTTACAAGTTCTAGTTATGTATGACACATCACTAAGCTCACTAAGGTTAATGTTATGAGGTTTCTTCACCAATCTCTTCGTCAATGGGTAGGGCCATCTATTCATCGATAGATGTGCGGGGGATTGCATGTGAGTCTGTGGTTGGCAAAAAAAATCTTGAGTGATGCTTCTCCTACGCAGTTGGCAATCAAGTTATGTAGAAGATTCATAAACCATCTGTATCAATTGCTTTGAAGCTTGGTTGAGCTATGTATGTAATTATCTACAATCTTGGAATATTGTATCTTGATGATCATTATATTGGAAATAAAATCAAATTTGATTATTGTTATGACATCTATGTTCATTTGTTCTCTATTAAGAAAAGAAAAAAATTATTGTAATGGTTTGGAAACATAGTTTATTTACTTGAAAGTGAAAACTTAGGAAATTTACTAGCGAGAATAGTCGGCATGTTACATCCCTGAAGTCAACATATAGTTGGTAACATGACTTAGATCACATTGTAAACATGTTGAGTTGAGAGACTTAACCAAGACTTGGCAGCTCAGTGTTAGACTCACAAGGTTTCCTAAGTACATGGAAGTTGCAGGAAACTTGCTTAATTCATGGAGAAGAGCTGACTGTAAATAAATAAGACACGAAAGGGCACTCTTTGTCTTGTAATCTACATTTGAAATATAATATGGGCTAGATGGTTGTAAGACATAAAATCATCTCATTATTTTCAGTTATCTAAAGGTATCTACATTTTCTTCCCAACTCACAATTAGAAACATAAGGAAATACATGTAGTAAACCACTTGCCAATTGGGAAAGAGTGTAGAGGGTGAAATAAAGTAGTGGATTTTCTAATTTTCACCATCCTCCCCCATACTAAAAAATGCTTATAGATAGCTATTATTTGAAAACTTCCCAACTAAAAGGTAACCTTAGAGCGGTGAACTAATCAACTCAAGAACTTGCATACAAATTTTGAAGGAAACTGGAAGTATTTTTTAATTTTTATTGTTGCAATATCTTTGGATTTTTCCATTGAACCTAACTTTGTAATTGTTATTATACTAAGTTACCATACATTTATATTTTCTCTGTTGTTTACATATCTGATCTTGAGTTGGACCATGTATGGATACAACAAGGATATGTATCACAAATTTTGTGCAATATTTATATAAATAATGGATGCGACTTTGTTATGTCTAGTTAGACACAATTGTATTCAGGATATGGGGCACATATATTACTTAGATAGGAACAATTGTATCTAGATGTGGGAGTTTCCTATATCAATAATTGTGTTTATTATAAATAAATTTTTATATATGCCAATTTTAGGAAATTATTCTTATTTGCAAGGTTATTTATATCAAAGCTAAATCATTTTTAGCAAAAAAGTGTCTAATGTTGTATGTTAATATGTATTTTTCCTACACACACATGTATATATATGACATGTCAAAACATACCATATTCTAAAGGCTAAAAAAAACTCAATATCTTGGAAATTTGGCAATTTTGTTAAATGCAAAAAACAACTATGCAACGTACCCTTTTACTTCAATAAGATCAATGTCTCATCCAAAAGCAATATAAAATGTTTTAGAAAACTATTGTTCAAACCATTTTATTAACCTTTTCTTTTACCTTCTTTAACTTTCCTTTTTTGTGGAAAAAAGGTTCAAGGGCTTTGTATTAGTATATGTAAAATTTAGAATAAAACTAGGAAAAATCATTTAAGAAAAAAAGTTGACAAGCTATCCATTAGGTAAAGCATAGAGTATAATCTTGGCATGCAATATCAGCTTAGATTATAAAATAAATTAAATTTCTGAGTGGCAAGTGTCTATATTGAAATATGTATAGCTAAGAGATCAATAACATTGAAAATAGCAACATCTAGAGTACTATAGTAAGAATGTAAATGGTGCCAATACATAAGGATGCTCTATAATTCTATGATCTTCCCTTTAGGAGAATCAAGTCCATTATCTAGGACCTGGAACAGGTCCTTGCTTTGGATTAGGTTCCTTCCTTCCTTCCATTGATTCTCTTACCATCTGAAGTAGGGGAATCTTCTAAATATTTTGAAAGTGAAGTTGTTCCTAATAATGGTTTCTCTTCAACTGTTGGATGTATTTTCTTCCTTTTTGATATAAAGGTAAGCCAATTTAGTCAAATATGAATAGAAGTGAAAGGAAAAAACTTCTATACCATTGCCATTTTGTGTGCAGGCTTGTGGGTAGAAAAGTTATTTTCTTCTTGTTGCATGGCCATAATGTCTGTTGTTGTTCTACCTATAGGGGAATGATCAATCAACCAGAAGAACATATGAATGAAGAATATGTAGAGCAACAAACTATATTACATAATTACACAAGAAGAAACTCTTAGGCCCTAATGTTCCAATACCATCTAGTGGGATAAAGGAAACTGTTAACTGTTGAAAGTATAAATTTACTAGGGAGCTTCCTTGAAAAATAAAATTCTAGGAGTGAAAGACCATAACTTGTCAAATTTATAAGTGGTAAACCAAAAAATGAAAATAGAAATTTCATTTGTTACTAAATGAAAGCATCACTTTGTAAATGCTCACTAATCGACTAATATTTGTTCTTAAATATTTATGATCCCACGAAACTTTTGGACTAAATTCATGGTAGCATATCTAGTTTCTTTCGTTTAGTCTAAACTTTCTATCTTTTTCTTGTAGAAAAGTAAGTCTAATAAAAATAAACTTTAACACAAAATAATTGGCTGCGAGGCATATCCAACATTCA
>VDFB02223657.1:0-10101 GCA_007258455.2 Sequoia sempervirens
GTAAAACTTGGCGTTACCTTCTCAAGTTAACTCAATGTCTCATCTCATGCATATCTATTCTAAGATCAGCTTTACACACTTGGAGTTTCTTTTAGGGTTTTCCGTTAAGCGATGGTAATTGTTCCAATTAACGTAATGTTTTCAATAAGGATGACTGCATGCTTGCACAATTGCCCATTTTAGATTAGATGTTTCGGTTAAGCCCGTGTTAGTTTTCACAATTAGCGTATAGTTTACTTTATTAGGGCTTAGCAATAAATCTTGCATGCATTCGCGGGGTATGTGAATTGACTCAAGGTGATTTTAGGGTTCCCCATTTTGATGTCTGAAATAGGAAGCTTTGTCATTTGTACATAACTTTTGCGAGAAAATATAGCGATGTACTTTCTGCTTGCCTCAATAACGCTCTTTTTGGCATCTGTTCATCGTTTTGTATTTATAATGAATTCTGTTATGCCACATAGGGTTTCATGCAATTGTAATGGTGAATTCTTTCCTTAGTTTAGATAAATCTGTTTTGTGCTCAATAAACTTGTTCAGATTGAGATGATAGTTGTGCCCACCTTGCCTTCAAGTAGAGAATTTGCACTTGGTTATCGTGTGTTGTTGTGAACAATAAACTTATTCGGATTGAGCTGATAGTTGTGCCACCTTGCCTTCAAGTTGAGAATCCGTACTTAGTTTATCGTGTGATGTTGTTTCCAATAAACTTGTCTAGATTGAGCTGATAGATGTGCCACCTTGCCTTCAAGTTGAGAATCTATACTTGTTTATCGTCAGATAGTTATCCTTGCTCCATTTCCTCATGCTCTGTTTTCTTGAGGAAACTGGATAGATTTAATCATTAAGCCTAGTTGTAGTTAGTAATACTGCGAAACCAGAAAATACTTAGCTGCAACGTATAGAGTTTTCGTGAAAGCCTTGTACCTCTACAGTTGAGACAAAAAGACAGGAGATAGTTTAGATTACTTTTCCCTTTCCAAGCATTTTTGTTAAGCATAATGAGGGAGCTTCCCCTCCTAATTTGAAGAGCACTCATTGCGTAGTGTGCATAGCTGTCCGTACCAACTTATACTCCAGAGGTGTTAGTTGTTACGTAACAATGTTCATTCTTAAACTTTTACTACTGCTATTGTTTTGAAAGTTCAATGTCATCATATTTTCAGATTTTCTGTAAATTATTAATTTTATATTAAAAAAAAAAAGGCATCTCCAAGTACCCCCATCTCCTATTTTCAAAAAAATGTTGTGCCAGTACTGGCACTAGTCTCCTGTACCAGTACCAGTACCAGTCTCCTGGCAACTATAAAATCTTCCAAGGTTCATTTCCTTCCAAGGCATCGATTATCCATTTGACAGCTAATGCAATACCTTATTTTTTAGGTCTTTCAGTCCTATACCTCCTTTTGGTTTATCTAAACAACACCATTCCCACCTAACTGAATGTCTTTTTTTATTACTTTTACCATCAGACCAAAGAAAGTGTATGATTTTCTTTTGGATCTCATTTACTTGGTAGTTGCAAAATAGCCACACAGAGTAGTATAGGCTATAGGAGGAAAGGAACTTTTGACAAACTTGAATCCTCCCAACTAAGGATAAATATTATCTATTCCACCTATTAAGCTTATTATCTATCTTCTCTTTTATCCAATTCCACATGTCTTTTAGACATGGATTCACTGCAAAGGGGATACCAAGTACCTAACCTGTTTGTTAGGGCCTCCCCACTAGAATTCATGTTTAGTAAACCACTCAAGGGGACTGTTTTCCCAACTCAACAATATGGACTTAACTTTGGACAGTTTAGCACCAAATTCCTTAAAAAATAGGTTCAAGTTCTGCATTCAGTTATCAAAATTATCTTCTTCAAGTTTCACAAAGAGGGCAATATCATCAGCAAACTGAATATTTAAAAGGTGTTCTTTATTAGGAAAGGATATACCTTTAATCTTAGGGCTCAAAATTGAATCTCATAAGGTAATAAATTACATCAGAAGCAATCACAAACAGGGCAGGGAGAAGGGGACAACCCTGTCTTATAGATCTCTATAGACAGAATTGCTCAGATAGAGAGCCATTAACATCCACATAGGCCACATCTCTCAACAATGTATTGACCATCAGACAAAAGAATTTTGGGAAACCAAAGGCTTCAAGTTTCATCAATAAAAAGGGCCATTCCACTCTACCAGATGCCTTTTCAAAGTCAAGTAGGAGCATGCCAGTGTTTTTGGCTAGTGGACCTTGCCCATTCCATGGCCTCCCAAATTGTGAGAAGGTTTTCCAAAATATATCTTCCTTTAATGAATCCCGTTTGGGTGCTACTGATAAAAGAAGGAAGGATGCCAACCATTCTTAATGCTAGAATTTTTGCAAGAATCTTATAAATACATTGAGTAAAGTGATGGGCCTCCAATTCTTTACTAGTGATTTATCTCCTTCCTTGGGCAATAAATGAATTATTCCTTTGTTAAACTTAATACTTGTTCCTAAAGAACCTTTATTTATAGCTTCAGTATAAACCTGTAGTAAATCATCACTTATCCATTCAATATGTTTTTTGTAAAATTCTACAGGCAGTCCATCAACTCCTGTGGGTTTATCATTATTTAGCTCTTGTATAGCCTTTACAATTTCCTCCTTTGAGACTTGCTTTGCCAACATTTCAAAAAAATTCTTAGAGACCTTTTTAGGTATTACATTTCTCCAGAAATTTCTAGCATCTACTTGATTATCTTCAGAAGCAAACAATTCCTTGTAAAATTGATAGAACTGATTTTTAACCTCATCATGGTCACTCAAAAGAGTATCATCAGCCCATACATTACCAATTTTTTATTTTATACTTTTCTCCTTGATGTATCTATAAAAGAACATAGACCCTTTATCCCCCATTATATAACCAATTCATTTTTGCTCTCACCCTTAAACCTTGGGGGTTTTTTTGGTTTGTAAACTTCTCAAACAAATTTTAGTAGAGTTTAATCATTCAACCCTAGATTAGATGGGTCTGTTAAATATTTTTTCATTGATGTCAAAGGTTCGTATGAGTCTTTGAGGGGTTTGTAAGCTTAAGGTGAGTGCACAAGGCTGGATATGTTGAGTGGATGCCACTGTGGAAGGACTGCCACATCATCTTTGAATTTTTAAAGGGGTCAGATCAAGAGATTTGTAACGTCTTGCTACATGATTCCCGACAACTTCTTTATATTGGGCGAGAACATTCTATGCATGTTTGACTTAGCTATTCTTAGGCAACAACTTTCTTACTTCCTGGTTGCTAAATTCATTCATCGATGACATCTTTATTTTAGGCTTAGAAAATGAAGTGGAGTGGCTTATAAATCTGTGCTTTTGTATGTCAAATGTAGCGACAATGTATGGAGCGAAGGCTTCGGTATCTTCCGCCAATTCCTTGTAGTGGGTGGCTCATGGACATTATTCTTCATGAAGTCATGAAGACTTTACTCTTGGCACAGACTGTTGTGTAGAAGTTATGATGATTGCATAAATCCTTTGCTGAATTCATGTTTGTCAAGTTTTGTATTCTTTTGTGCAAGAGTCGTGTAATATTGGGACGCAAATATTTCATTGTTGGCACGGGATGTATGAGGTGTAGCGGCCTCTTTATTTCCATTCCCCATGGCGGCTTCAATTTTACGAGAGCATATTCAATATTTGGATTCTTTTCTTAAAAAATGTTGCTACTAATTTTTAGTTATAGGCTGCATATTGAGAGAGTTGAGTGAAGTGGTGCAGGCTATATGAAAGGGGTGTCTTTGATCAAAAATATACCCTCTATCGTATTATTCATTGTAATGCTTAGCATTCATCTCTTGGTCAACTTGTTACATCCCTTTTGTCTTGAACAAGATTATGGCAATGAAATTATGGTCGTTATGTTAGTTGTGATTAACTACCTTTCATGAGAATGTGAAATTGGGAAAAGAATTTTTAATTTCTATGTTGTAACTACAAATATGAATGATTTTCTTATATATGTATAAATGAATGTGTTGATGATTTTATATTTAATATATATATATATATAAATCGAGAACGATCTAACCCTAATTCTTTGTCAAGTGGTTGCAAGGATTGCCAACACCTCTTGAAGGGAAAGGGAAATATCATCAAGGAGAGGTCATAGTTAATAAAGGATCAAATTATCATCATGTGATGTCCCTTAATTTTATACGCCCAAAAGAGGAATTGGTCTAATTAATTAAATATTAAAATTGTCTTTAATTATCTTAGAAGACATTTTAATTATTTAATTAATTAATTAATTAATATTTATGGCTATAAGAAATGTTATGATATTGAAATTAAAGTTTTATAAGCCATTTATATTTAAATAAATCAGTTACCAAAACTGAATATGGCGACGTTACATGGGCTTTGAGGGCCGACACAAGAGCATCACGAAGAATTGAATGGATTTTGTCTTTTGGGAATACTGGGAATGAGAACTCTCAGAACCCCTTGCTGTGTTGGACAAAACCCCAACATGGTGTTCTTGTACAAATTAATAGCTGTTTGCTCATACACAGCATTGTCTACAGATGTTAATGGAGAAACATATTCCATAGTGGCAGAAGGCATTTGGTGGAGTCGGGCATGCTTGTATATGAAATTCCTATTGTCCCAGTCACTTGATATTGCATGATATTGATTGGATACAGAGTATTGATAGACAGTTGATTTGTTCACATCGCTATCATACTCCATCGTGTATTTTCTCACCGGGACTACATATTCCTTGTTGATGGTGCGGAGGATTTATATTTTTGAGTATGCAATGGACAAAGACTATGAACGGCTATGGCTTTGAATTATCGGGCTTTGTATTGGCAAAAATTCTAATACCAATCAAATGTCGGGATGATATTCTATAGTGCCGTTAATTATCTACGTTGATTGTGTTTGTTGTTGTCGTCAATACTCTGTTCATGATACTAACTAGTGGAAGGAGTCGGAAGGGATATCGGGACCTACATTTGAAGGCAGCAATGGACTGATAGACCGGCTCTATATGTAATATCGATATTTGCAAGTACCAGTAATTGCGGACATTTGTCGTGCATCTTATGATATGTATCGGCTCTTACAGGAAGCAGCATCGATAGCGGGAGTTGTTCATTATGGTATTCATGTGGAACCATTGTCGTAAAAATCTGTGGTTAATCCATATCGCTGGCGGACATCTCTTTCTGAGTTTATCAATAATGTCGATTGGCATTGAAGCCTACACGTCTTGATTCCTTGGTGCTGGTGCCGTATGTGTGACCAATCCATATCATCGGGTTGCGTCATTAGAGGCATTCCGATAATGGTATTTGTGTTGTGAATGATTTATATTGCTAAAGTGGACCTTGTAGATATATATATTATTTCTGAGCGACTCGCATAGGCGTTGCTGGAGTTGAGTCTTTCTATATGTCCCAGGCCACTTGTGTGTCGAGGAATATGAAAAGGCGGAAGTAAAGATATCCATACACTGCCGTGAATGTGAATGTTCGGGATATAAACAAGACTCGGAGTACACATATCATTGGTGTTCAATCATACGCTGGACGTCATTCCTTTGCATATCGGGGCTACATATTCATTGAAGATTTCATTATCATTATCAGGACTATCTGCTGACTGGAGTGGCAACTGGAATGGGTATGTAGGATTCTGTAGCATTCTATGCATTTCCTGTAATTTTCTACATTTCAAGCATATATAGGACTGTGTGAAAATTTGTGCCTTTTTGTGTACTGCCTTATGAATATAACACTGAGTATATGTATAGTGAAGATTACATTGTGTTCTGAGTATCGTTGAGTCTAGTAAATTGTTCTGATTATCTCATTGGAGTGATTGTATGGTCTGCTGAAACACTCTGCTCCATTATACATTCTACTGCATTATTTCAAGATAATGTAATAGTCTTATACATGAAAATGTATTGTACCTGAGCATACATATATCTGCAATATATTTTGGGCTTGAAGTTGCATCTACAGTGATCAAATCATCTTAAGGTCCAACCGTGCCATCAAAATAGCTTGACAAATAACATTATCAAACTAGGGCAATCTTTAATAAACAACAATAATTCTTAGCCCCAGAGGGGGTCATTACACATCAAGCCACGAGTTGGTGTAAGATAGCTATATTGAAGTCATAACCTTGGTTGTATATCACTTAAATAAATAATTATAAGAAAAACAAATCAACTTAAATTGTGTATCATCGTTCTCCTCTTGAAGTCGAATATATCTAGCCTTAAATGCATTTTGTAGTGTAAAATGAAATTAATTAAATATTCAAACATTTGAATATCTTTTAAAGTCATGGGTTTGAGTTGAGGCATGATCCGTTTATGCTATGTGGCGATAACCTCTGCCACCCTGGCCTCTTTTCTTTATCGAAACGTTCAAGATGGGAGGCATGTGGACTCATTTTTGGGGGAAAGTCTTGTTTTGTCTTGGATTCTTTCGGAGGCATTCATCTTTTCTGCAGTTCATTTTCCTCATTTTGGTATCCGCATTCCTCTTGTTTTGTATCCTTAGTCTGTATCCACAATCTTCTTGTCTTGTTTCCTCATTTCGATTCTCTTTTTCTACTCTCTATCAAACGACATTATTATCAGGTGGCATTCATCCTATCTCTCTCTTTTCAAACGGTTATGTTGTTGCTTTCACCTTGCTTGGTCTTTCTTGGCCGAGCGCCAATCTTGTGCATTCGTCACCTAGATATCAGGGGAGGGCTGCCATTATTCTTTCATCATTTGTCAACTTTACAAACCAAACACCACTCCATTTTAATCACTCTAGTTCTGGAAGGAAAGTAAACTTCGAGCTCTTGAGAAATCCACCGCTGCATCATCAATCAGGCAGTCAAGAAACTTGTAAGGCAGTTGCTTGTCTAGTCGTGGGAAGAAGTCAAGAAAGTTAAATCAAGCTTCTATTATGCGAATTACAAGCACGTAATTAGAGTCTTTTAAATTGTTAAAGTTAAAGCATCAAAAAGTTCTATACTCATTTGTTAACCACCATGGATTGGAAAGTAAATTCAATGAATTTCATCATCTTGTTGAAAGTATAATGAAATCGGTTGCTTGCTAAATCTTTGAAATTAGTCCGATGCAAGACTCTTTCTTACTCGTCATGAACCTGTATAGTTTATTTGTTCTTATAATCGAATTACTCTTCATTGATTATTTTTGTACCTGAATGTTAGATCGATCTTTCATCAAAATGCTCTGTGAACTATTCTGCCATTGACTAATCCGTAGTCTTCTCTATACTTTGTTCTCTTAACTTTTGAGTTGGAATCGTATATATTTCTCTTTCCACTCTGAGACCTTTATATGAAGTATAAACGTTACAAATCTAAAGAGTTCCTCAATATTGAACAAGTCTCTCTCTATATATGTTTAAAGTAAGCAGTTTATTCTTAAATGAAGAGGAATGATATTGAGCCAAGTCAATGTAATATAAACCCAAGAGTCAAGTCTTATCATGTCGAGCAAGAGTGAGAGTGCTGATAGCATAGGTGTGCCCATAAACAATAAAATCCTTGGCCAAGGTTATGATGCTTAGATTAAGCATTTGTCAGCCATCAAGATCCAGATATACCCCTAGTCAAAATGATCTTTCTAGTTAGGAGTACCCTATAGTGAAGGATCAACCAGGGTAGTATAGGTTCTTGACACTAGGCTCAGATGGCATGATGGTATTTAAGTGATCCTTTATTGATTACCCTAGTGAAGGGTCGGGTTTCTTCAGTTGAAGAAACACGGGAGACCAGTTGGTTTTTGGTTGGGCGGAAAAGCCCTTGATGATATTTCTTTTTCCCTTGAAGACAAAATCTTGTTCAAGCATTCCAGTAGGAAGCCTCCAGACTGTACTTTCTTATAATTCTCTCTCTCTCTTTATTTCAGTTATATTTACTTATAATGTTTACTTCATTGATGTAATAAATGCTCTATTTATTTAGAAAGAAATGGAAAGTTAGTTCATAACCAACTATGGTTTACAATTATATAAATTGTTAATTGTTCCTTTTAGCTGAAATTGAAAAACTAGAAGTTAGTTGATGAATGTTAAAGTAGTTAATGTTCAGATTGTTTATCTTTCTTGTTCGTTAATGCAAAGGAAACTCTCGTAAGAAAAATTAGTTAGTTACATTTCGGCTGAATCTGGTAGTTAGTTGTCATTCTTAAACTGTAGGTAGTTAATATGTTACACAACTTTTGCATGGGGAACATGATTCTTTAATGTGTGTGCAGGTATTGCAATTTGTACTGGAAGCATTCAGTGAGGCCGTTGTAGTATATTTGAAGGACGTTGCATTCAAAGCAATCATAAACCACTCTTCTAATGCTACTCAGAAAAACGGGTTATGTGTGTGGAGTTAACTCTCAGCTGTTGCAGAAGTGCTTTCATTGGAGTTATGCTCAGTTCTGGTGTATGTCCTACGTAGATGTAGTCTGAGAAGTATGGAAATTGAAGTGCAAAGTTATTCCTCTCTCTCTCAATTTGGACGTGAGGCTGTCGATATTTGGGTGTTGTGGTTATGCCATTCGAAGGCATTGACTGAAAAATATGAGGATCAATGTGGGTTATTTTATGCTCTATCCAAGTGATTACTTTTACAATTTTTGCATTCTTCATTAGTGGAATCAAATGAGTGAAGTGTTGTATGAGTGTTATATTCGTTCTTGCATTGAGGTGTGGATGGATTTGAATTGGAGAAGTTTTTTATTCTATTTTGAGTATTAGAAAGTTATGAAGGATGTTTAATGATAGTGAAAGGATCGAGTTGATGGGCAGATTGTATTTGAAGTCAGAGTTGCAGTGCTGTGATAAACCTCAGTGAGTTGGTACTTCAACTGTTTGAAGTTGGTGCTCACTTTTGTAATTTGGAGATTGTAGTCTTCTAGATTGGTGCCCATTTGAAGATAATGAAATCAATTATTTTGGCGTGGTTTTTTACTTGAAAGGGTTTTCCACATGATATCGGTGTTCATCTTGTCTAATGTTTGCTCTTACTCTTTTGATTGTTGATTTATATGGCATTAAGGTTTAAAGTTTTAAAATACTGATTCGCCCTCGCCACCCCCCCTCTTAGTATTTTTGTGTGCTCTTCAAATGGTATCATAGTGGGGTTCCTTTGGAAAGAGAGCTTAATTTCTCGAAGGTAGATCCTATTAGCACACATGGGTTCAAATGAAGGTCTTCTACAAATAGAGCTCCTCTATTTGATGGTTCAAACTACGCCTTCTGGAGTATACAAATGTGCACTTATCTAATGTCTCTTGGATTTGATATATGGTGAGCTGTGGTAGATCGTTATAAAATTCCAACAACTCCAACGCATGCAGCTGAAAAAAGAGCTTTTGAAAACAATGCTAAAGTAATGAATGTTATCTTGTGTGGATTGGCAGAATCTGAATTTGTAAAAGTTATGCATTGTGATATAGCTCATGGTATATGGGACAAACGTCAGAAAACTTATGAAGGAGATGATAAGTTAAGAAGGCAAAGCTTCAAACGCATAGGAGACAATTTCAGAGTCTTAAGATGCAGGAAGAAGAAAGTGTTGTTGCATATCTACTTCATGTAGATGGAATTGTTAACACAATCAAAGGCCTAGGAGAGAAGATTGAGGAATCCACAGTTGTTCAGAAGATATTAAGATCTCTTCCTTTGTGTTTTGATGCAAAGGTATCTACTATTGAGGAAATGAAGGATCTTGACAAGTTGACAGTAGATGAGTTACATGGCATTCTCACAGCCTATGGGATGAGAACAATTCCTAATCAATCAACCAAAAAGGAGGCAGCCTTTAAAGTTACAAAAAAGGGGAAAAGATAAAGAGTTTGCATCTAGTGATAGTTCTAATGAAGATTCAGATACTGATGAAGCACACCTCATGAGGAAAATGAAGAAGGGTTCAGGAAAATACAAAGGCAAGTTGCCTTTCAAGTGCTTCAACTGTGGAAAAGTGGGACACTTTGCATCTAAATGTCCCTATACTAAGAATGAGGACAGCAATAGTGAAAAGAAATCAAAACATTACAAAAAGAGATATCAAGGTAAG
>VDFB02223659.1:0-21893 GCA_007258455.2 Sequoia sempervirens
GGAAGTTTGTTCCTTATCCCTCCAAGAGTCTTTTCCATAAGTAATAAACTCTGACAACCCAAGTTGAGAATCCCAAACATGGATACTCAACTGGAAGTGATTTTCAACACACTGCAAAGAAATCTCTACACATTCCAAAGTGCTAGTGAAAACCAAGTGCCTTCTCATGAAACTGATGCCCCTTCTAGTAAATCCTTGAAGCTTAACCATGAAAGCTTCCACATTAAGGGAGTATGAAACATAGAGTGGCTTCAATTTCCGCTCCCAAAACTGATCAATATGATTCCAAACATCATCCCACCCAAGGGATGGATTGTCAAGAGTGCAACTACCAAAGTCTAGTTCACCTTTTCCCCATTCCTCCTGAGTAGTAGGTCTGAAATCTTCACTCGTTGCTGCTGTGATGAAGTTACCAACAGCTACCAAGACTTGTCTCTTCAACACCTTGATGTCATAGATGTTGAAATTACCTTGCTTCGTCACCTCCCATGTAGAACCTTCATCCTCAGAGCCACTTATGCATCCATTACTACTCAACATACGTGGCACATCCTCATGGAGTGATATCGAAGCAACCAAGCACTGGAAACCAAAATCAGTTTCATTCTCCATTTCATCCTCTACTTCATAGAGAGGATTATCATAACCTTTCTCATCACCTTCTTGAAAAAGAGGATTGTCATAAACTTGAAAGTCATTCCTTTCATCTTGCTGCTCCAAATTTGCACATGCAACCTTTGATTTTCTTGTGAAACCTTCAAGATTAATCTCCTCTCGAAGACTATCAATCTCATCAATTACTTGCTTGATTTCTCCAGCTCTTCGTGCATCCTCTTGCTCCTTGAAAAGTTTGAAATCTGCAAACTGGTCTTCAACCTTTCTTAGAGCCAACTGAGTTTCTTTCAACTCGTCCTCTATTGATTTAAGCTCCAAGGTGAGCTCTTCAACCATACTCTCCCTTTCTTCGAAAACAATGAAGGCCTTCTTTGCAGATTCAACGGCATGATCTTGATCTTCAATCAAGTGTATGTATGCTGATTTCAATGACTCCAAAGAGCCTCTGATAAGTTGCAAGTTAGGAAGAGCAACTTCATCCTTAACTCCACTTCGTCTCTCTTCAGACTGAGCCTTCCAATAGAGATCATCAACCAAATTGTGTGTGCGATCAAATAGGGATAGCGTTTGTACTTCTTTTCCAAAAGATACCTTGCATTGATCTTCCCACTCATGAACATGCAAAGACGGTGAACTGCTGATAGGCTGCAACTGAAAATCAGAACTTCGTTCCTTACCTTTGCTGCCCTCTTTGCTACTCCAACATTCTTGTACTTCACCACCAACTAGCAGAGAATGCTCATCATCATAAAAAGCATCATACTCCACAAATTCTTCAGCCCATTGCTTGCAACC
Source organism: Sequoia sempervirens (assembly GCA_007258455.2). Lineage (NCBI taxonomy): Eukaryota > Viridiplantae > Streptophyta > Pinopsida > Cupressales > Cupressaceae > Sequoia > Sequoia sempervirens. Next base: position 1,411 of record VDFB02223659.1, read on the forward strand.
AGCTTCGTGTATTGATAAATCTGATTTGTGTTTAATAACACTTTCAAACTCTCCATCTTCAAGAGCCATATGGACTTCTAGCTCTTCTTCTTCATCACGGCCTCCTTGATCAAACATTAGACCAGTATCCAACCTGCTCAAGGAATCATGTTTGTCCGCTGTTCGGAAAGTTTCTGTAACCACAAATTCCTCTTTAGTGGCTGCAACCACTCCAAAGAGATCATTATGGAATTTTGTGGAACAATCTTCTTCTTCAAAGACAACTTCTCCTCCAAGGGCCACCTCATAGTCTACTGTGCAACCTGGTTCTTGTTCTTCATCAGGATCAAAGGGAAACTTATCCCACACAGGTTCTTTAACATAACTTGATGCCATCACACCCGGATCCCAAATGATAGTGAGCTGATTAAGATGATCAACTGGAAAAAACTTATCATGCTCCCCTTGTAGTGATGACTCTTTGAATAAGTCAAGTCCTAATTCACTTAAGCTGAAATCATCAAAAAAAAATTTCTCCAATGGCTCAGTTTGCTGATCAATCCCAAGACCAACAATGTCACCCCCGAAATGAAGTGAAGAATCTTCAATGTTTGGTGTTTGAAAAACTTCATCTTCATTATCTTCTATGGAACCCTCATGAGAGATTATGTTGCTGATTTCCTTATGTGGAACTTCTCGGGAAGTTGAGACAGCAACAAGAGCCAATCTATCCCTCACTAAATCTTCAACAAGAGGAGGTACAAACACATCGAAATCATTACCAACATCACCACTTTGGTAACGGTCATAAGCTGATTCAAAGACACCAATAGTATTTCCTTCAACTTGCTCTTCTTCACTTGCTATCACATGCAAGTCAAAGGGCGTATTATGAGGCTCTTCCACACACTCTTCAACTGTCACGTTTTCTCCTTCGAGCTCACGATCATTTTGATGTGATATGTGCACCTTGTTTGTGCCATCTTCAATGCTAGATGACTGATTTTTCTCTTCATCTTGCATATTTGTCGGCTGCAATCCACAAATAGGCACTTCATCTCCTTCCTTCTTTGATTCTTCGAACAAAGCTTGTTCTGCTTCCCTTTTTATCCTTTTCCTAATGTGGTCCACCATCTTCCACTTCTCGGGCTCCACTGATGCCACACACTTCAAATGGGAATCAAATGAAACATTGTACCTATAATCATCTGGCATGGTTTGATATTGCTCACGGAGTTTGACAGCCTCATCTTCACATTGTCTTTTAAACTGTCTAGCATATTCAATGAAGTCCCTTACGACATCACTAACCTTTCCTTCCTCCGATGCCATAGTTGAATCTGACTTCTCACGACCCATAGGCCTTAGAAAATGCAACATCGACGAAAACTGTATCTTGAGACTTCGGCTCCGACCTGCGATGGCAGAATGCATTTATCTGTCCAGAGTGAACTGCGATGGAGCGCGGATGGGGATCTTAGCTCGATACCCTTTGAGAATATTCCGGGCAAATTTTTTAGATTTTCAATTTACAAATTACAAAGCGGTGCACCGTTAAGGTTAGAGGAAAACCAAAGCGTTGAAAGCAACTCTAACGAGAATAAAGCCGATGATGGCGAACATTGGTCGGAGGATCCAAAACAAACTGCTTATGCTGTAACTCTAACCAGTATGGCGCCGCTGATGGCGAGCATTGGTCAGAGGGTCTTCTATTCTAAATGCAGAAAAGAACTCAACGCCAAGTATGTGCTACCCAATCCAATGCGGAGTGAGGGGCGACCATATGACGGAGTGATTACAAAATTAAATGCTTGAATTAAATGCTGGAACTGGAAATACTCGACACCCAGAATGTGCTTGCTGACCCAAGATGGGAGAGTAGCTACCATAGGGCGGAGCTATAACTATTACAATAATGATTGAAGAAGCTAGACTATTACAACAGCAAATAGGCAATATTAAAATAACAACTGGTCAGTACTACTGCCAGCTTACAACATATCATTGCCTGCAAAATCAGAATATTTGGTGCTCTTCAATGGTGCATACAATAAGAATCCTCTGCAAAGGTTATAAGGCAATCTTGACACCAACCAATAAAGGAAGATGCAGATTTCATAAACTGATGTATCAGATCTGCACTTTGTGTTACATAATCAGCAACTTACAAATTCATAGAATAGTTCGTAACTTCCTTAAATCTGACCTGAAAGAAGTGAGATAAAATGCAATGCACTCTAACAACAAGGGCGACCAAGATCAAACACTTAAACAGACCCCAAATGCCTTAAATGCAAGTAGCACGGAATTCAAGACAGCAACAAAGGGTACGGCCTGCTGAAAAGTTCGATCCTTCCTTAAAAAATAAATACTTAACATAAAAATCTGAGATTTAAACTATAGCTTCGCCTATCCTAGACAATGAGAAATGTTCAACACCCAGAACTCTTTTTTCGGTATTTTTTGACTTACGATTACAAACATGAATCTGCTGTATCAAATCAGCAACTCTAGGAAAGTATGAAATGCAAAAATCTGAACTTCAAGGCAATAACTCTACAACAATGCAAAAACTTACTATAAAATCACTCAAATAATCTAACCTCTCCACTAGGTGTTGTCTCTCAAGCACGAAGTCGAGCCCAGACTAAGAGGCATTCATTCCTCGAAGTAATTCCGCAACCATTTCGGCAGCATAACATTAGCATAGACCAAAGATGTCCAAATGATGAACCAAGTCTTCCTTATATAAATTCCAGCTGACTTCATGAAACCCTAATCTCATCTTCAAGTCGAAACCCTAACTCCTTCTTCAATATGGCGTCCTTTTCCTTTTAACTCAATAATCATATTTTAAATGAGTCATCACCTTGATAAATGCGCCCCTTCTTAACCTTGCTTTGACTTAGGAGAATCAAATATTAAATATAACTTTAATGATGGCGCCACCCTTTGAGACCACTTTTTAAAACAACGTTAAGTCATTAAATCTAGGCCAAGGGGTCAACGTTAAAACATAATATTTAAAACGTGACTTTTTTTAATTAAATGACTTAACTTATCCTTCTGAAAGTGCCCCGGAGCCAATACTGAACACAACATTAGACCAAACTGAAGCAGGAAGTCGACCGAGCTGAACCCAACTGGAAAGCTGCCAAAATTAGAATTTACTAAAAATAGTAAATTCCGGAAGAGTGCTCTAATGGCCGAGGCAGAACATACCAACTGCGAAGCTCTCTGAAAACCGGAAAAGAATCCGCCATTGAATCCATCATCTGAGCAATGACCTCCTCAAAAATAGGAAACCCCAATTTATCTTAGTCTAGCCTTCCGGGTTCCCAAGGAAAGGACCAGCGGTCCTTTGGAAAGATCAGGTTTGAGAAGGGGACATTACATTGCCCAAGCAAGAGAACACTTGCATGAGGTGAAGGGAAGATGCAATCAACTTGATAATGCAAGAAGACAAAGAGAATCATACATTAGGTCCTTATCTCTTCCAAGGGAAGAATGTGTGGATGATGGGCATACAAGTGAAGAGCTTCTTGAGGTAAGCCCACAAGAAGAGCATGTTGAGTTGTGTGATGAAGATAGGATGTATGATGCAGGAGATTCAGTTTAGTCCAGTTTGCTTTACAAAGTTTATGACTTTCCTCTTTTAGAGAGCCCCTTGAAGGCTCAAAACAATGATGATAATACATACACACTTGGTGGGCCAGCCACAAGTGATATGTCCATGTATGTGCAATGGAATATATTTGAATTCATTTCGGTTATTCATGCATCTTCTAAAGTGAAAGGACAGTTGTTAAGATATTATGAAGCATTTTGTTTTGAAAAGTTGAACAAAGAGACTAAGAGGTTGCTTACTAAAAAGATCTTGCATTTTGATAATGTTTGGTTTGTCCAAGACTTCAACAAAATGCAGTTGGAGTTTATGGCTGATGGTAAGAAAATTGTGCTTAAAGCTCTTTTAGATGGTGGGTCTATAAAAATTTCAGCACATAGGTTGGAGTCTTCTTTCACTCATAATGGTAGCAACAGCCTATTGACTCCTATTGATGAGGACATAAGCCGCCTAAGATTTGATTCTTTGTACCATAACATGGATGATGTGGGAAAGACACTAGACATGTGCAATAAGTGGAGTCAAAGAGCATCAAAGGCTAAGGCACTTGCTGCCCAAGCACAACAACAATTGCAAGAAATCAAAGATCACTGCAAATACAAGGAACAAACAAGACAACAGAGGGAAAATTACTTTAGATCCATGTTTCTTCTAAGGAAGGAATGCATATAGGTTGAACAAGCAAAGGAAGATCTCATAGGCAATGAAACAAAGATTGAAATCAGTCTTAATCTTCAGTTTGGGAACAATAGTGATATACTCCACTTTTGTGATAACATTGCCACTAATAGTTATTTAGAAAGTAGTGGTACCATTCCTACTATTGATGGACTACAAGAGGCAAGTATGATACATGACAGTTTTGATGATGTCTCTTGTTTGATGACTGAGTTTATGCAATTTGATACACTTGATGTTGCACATGGCACTATTTCTACTCTTTTCGGTGTTCCTAGATATCACTCTTTCGTGTGGGAAGGAATTGTCAAGGAACGACGAGTGTTATGCATGGTAGATAGTGATGCTACTCATAGTTTCATTAATGAGGGCTTTGTAGCCAATATGGGACTAGAAAAGAGTTTGTAGGATTCCAAGTCATGCTAGCGGATGGTTCCAAAACGAGTTGCACAAGGAGGAAACCACGATTATCCATTGCATTGGATAATTATTCTTTGACAGATGATTACTTTGTTGTAGATATTGGTGGAGAGTTGGATGTGGTACTTGGTGTGCAATGGTCGAAGTCTCTTGGAAGGTTTGTCCAAGACTTCAACAAGATGGTGTTAGAGTTTACTCATATGGGTAAACTCATTGTGCTTAAGGCACTTGAATATGAGACTAAAAATGGGACAGCAAAGAGCATGTTAGTTTGCTCTAACTTTGATGACTCCAAAGGTATGGATACAAGGAAACAATTCAGTCCTAATTCTCTGATTTATAACAGCAGTGATTCATCCTCCCTTTTTCATGATTTTGGTGCTTCTAATCACAGGAAAATGAGTCATGATAATTCTATTATGGTGGGTACAATTGATGCATGCTTTGGTCATGATAAGTCACATGATATATCTCATGTTAGGACTGGGTTTAGACACTTTGGAGTAGCAAATATGACTCATTCTCAAATGTTGAATGATGATTGGCTAGAGAGGGCAAGGCAAGCCAAGTTGATGGCTCATCAAGGCAAACTTCATCTTCAACAGGATTTTGATTCACACGACTCCACGAATGGTGAGAAGCAAGAGCTATCTAACATACAAAATTTTGAGTTTTCAGTTGATGTTGACAATTTCATTAAGATGTATCGTGATTTTATGGGTGATATGCTCAATGGATCAGCCACTCCTGGTTTGACTTTGGGTATTAATGGAGACAACTACAATACAACTATGGATTTGTCCCTATTTCATATGCTTATGCAATTGTTTATTGGTTGGGTTGTGACATAATTTTCATGGATTCATGGTTGACACGTGGCTGTCCTACATGGTTATACATTGTATATTCAGATTTATCTAGGTCTACATCAGTTTTTGAGTTGCTTGGGAGTGTGTGGAGGCATGTTTATTTGATGGACATTGAATATTTGATGGTTTTCCTTAGCAAATATGGGTATGTTGACACCTATGATTCCATTCTTGTTGCTGGCCTGAGTTACAACCATGGTATTTGGTGGCCTAGTGAGTTGATCTATGTACACATGGTAGATTTAAGCACCAAACTCTACATTGGTACTTTTGAGACTGACATTGGACGGTCTTATAAGAAGATGGTTTCTTCCAAGTTTTGCATGCTAGACCTTGGTGTTGTTCCAACCTCTTTTCAAGAGATAGATGGCATCCATGATGGTACTTTTCTTACTCCTAGAAGTAAGTTAGGATACTTGCAGTTGCTTTCTGATAGAGGTCTTGTTGACATGGCTGCAAAGGATAATAATGATGTTGCTACAAGACCAACTCATCCTGTGGTGAGTTGTGAGTTTCCTTCTGATGATGGTAGTATAGGATGGAGTACCCATGACCATTCTGGTTTTCCATTGGTGCAGTCAAGGGAGTTTCACCTCGATTGCATTATGAGGTGTGCTCATTAGTTTCCTTTCAACCCACATACACAGGATTTGAACATGTCTTTGATGACACCGAGAGGTGGGTTTAGTAAGGGGTGTTTTGATTCACTCTGGTATGATATATTTCCGTCTATAGGTGATGAGTCCAAATTTGGCAAGTCTTCAACTTTGTTCCCTCTTGCTGATTGCCTTTTATATCAAAACGTAGAGATTTGCTACATTTGGGTTTTAGAGCTTATCAGAGTGGCAAAATGGAAAGTGACAGGTGTTGGATTTTCTATTTATATATGGGATCCAAATGGAGTTTGCTTATGGATAGCGTGGATGCATGTGGTTCATCTCCATAGTTCTTGGATGGCAGAGCTCACTGATCAACAAATGGTAGAGATCCCTGTGCACAATTTATATAGAGATGATTTTCAAAATTGGGATCCAGGAGTTTATTTGCTGGACAATTGGCTTCACTTTATAGGGCTTGACAGTGACAGGAACTTCAACTATATACAGAGGATGCAGGTTGGAGTTTTTTCCAGGATCATTTGGGATTCGGGTGGTTGGCGAACGAACACAGATGGTTTGTTATTTAGATATTAGATGTTGTGGCAGTAGAGAAATATTGTAGTTGTAGGTTGCTTGGGGGCAAGCAACCTCGGGAAGGGAGGACTGTAATGTCCTTTCCTTAGACAGCTCAGTCTATAGCAGCGGTTGGCCTAATATTAGGGTTCCCGTAGGTCAGCAACATGGTTAGGGGACCCAATCGAGGGTTGTGGAGTCTAGCTAGGAGCCTTACGAGCCTTTCAGTTTGGATTTCAGTTGATGAATCCAGAGATAAAGTGAAACTATTAAGGTTGCTTTAATGGAATAGTGAAAAGTGAATAGTAACTGAAAATCATAAGGTGAATAGTGAAAAGTGCCCCCATCCTAGCAACTCAAGTTGTTTTTAAAATTGTGGCCTTTTTCTTTGGATGAGGAAAGACCCTCAAGGGGAATGTTTTATTGATTTTAATAAAAAAGTCCATGAGAGGTTATAAAGCAAAGTGTTAGGCTCTTTTTTGGGCATTCTACTCTCATTTTTACGTAACACTTTGCAAGTTTGAGCTCTAGAGAAGGGTTTCAGCATTGCTTCAGCCTTCTAGGAATGAAAACTCTCAAAGGCTATCGTGGATCGGACGAGAACCCAATTCACCTTTGGGGAGGGTCTTCCTTGGGTTTTCATTTGGGCTTATTTGGATGAGTTTCATAAATGTATTTTGCAAATCTGAGTTTGCAGCAGTATTATATCAGCATATTGCAACAAATTAGGGGAAGCCATAAGCAGTATCTGTCTTCTCAAGGCCTTGGCAACTCATTTTATACCTTATCTCAGTTGTTGCATCATTTCAAGAGTCACAGGCTTCAAATCCTAAGTGCTATGAAGGGTTTCATACCAATTATCGGATTTGATTCGCATATTAAGTTAGCGGGAAATTCATATCAGACCTTGGGGCAGATTTGTGAGGTTGGGAAGAAGCTGAAAAGGGGTTGTCCTTGCTGTTCAAGTTTATATTAGATTGTTATATGCAGATTTGTGGTATGTACAATGACATTTGAGCCAATAAATCCATCATTATTGCTCTCTATTTAGATTGTATGATCATCTAAGTTTTAGGAGCAATTTCATTCTTTCTAGTTTGCAATATTGTTGCATAAATCAACCTTAAGCAAAAACACACAAAAAAAATCAGAAAAATACAAAAAACAAAACAAAAACAAACCTCTTCCTATTCGCTGGTCAAAAACTGTGAAAAGACAAAACTCATAAAATCAAATCAGATTTGGGTTGGGGATCTTTCAATAACAATAATATATCTCAATATTTGATGGATAATTTGCTGGTACATGTCTGTAATTGCTCTATGAACACGCTGCAACAGGTTTGGGCTGCAAGAAATTGCTCAGAAAACTTTTCCAAATCATACCCAACATAGCAAGTAAGAACACAAGCTAGAAAAATGCTTCAAAACAGTTCCAACTCGTGCCATATCTAACTAGAAGATGAATACATCAATCTAGAAATGGATTTTAGGGACATGCAGGTCTGATATATTACTGAAAATAAGAAGTACAGTACCCTTTCAGTCAACCAAACTTCATTAAGATGGAAAAACTCAGTGCCAAAGTATTAGAAGAGGGTTTAGCAACCCTAGGCGCCACCAAACAACACAAAAATCATTCGAAAGTTATTAGAAATGTTACTCCAAAATACTTGTATTTAGAATACAACAAAAACCTCCATCATAAAATCCAAAATCTAAGATTGTTTGAATTCCAATGGTGATTTCTTGATGAAATCACACCCAAACTAGCTAGGGATTATCTTTCAAATTTGAAACTTGCAATCTAAAGAAGGTTTTTGTGCTTTAAAAACCAAGAACTCTCTAGTTCAAATCCGACAGCATAACAGTATCATATTAATGAGCATAAAAATGAGCTTCTAATACCTCTTTATAGTTTCTTCGTTGCTTATGAAAAATCATATTTTTTTTCTTTTTCACTACTTTTTCAAAAAATATTTTTTTCCTTTTTCATTGCTTTTTTGAAAAAACGCACTGTTTTTGTTGCTTTTTCCAAAAAAACACTTTTTTCAAAGAAACACTTATTTTATTTTTTCCAAAAAAATACTTTTTTGCTTTTTCTAATTAAATAATTCATTACATGCAAAAGAACTGTTATGCTTAAGCATTCAATTGTTTAAAACACTTAATCACTTTTCCAACGAGCTATTACGCTAAGTTGTCCTTTTATTATTTCTAAACATTAGACAACATTAGTGAAATTTTAATTAATAATTTAATAACTCACTTAAGTTGTGAAAAGTACTACAATGACATTGGAATCTAATTTTGACTACACCTTGATGAGACTAAAGCAATAGGAAGATGATTGGAGCCAACTTGATGACTTATTACAAATAGATGTATTCTCCAAGAATTTTAGAGAAAGTATTCTGAAAACACTTTTGAAAGTGTCATCGCAATCCATACTGCTAACTGGATTCATTGCCAAAAATAGAAATTTTGAATTTTTGACCTTGCATCCTCACAGAACTATGGAGACCCCCCGTTCTCTTACCAACTAGCCTACGAGACTCTAGAACTAAGCTAAAAGGTCACAAAACAATATTGCGTAAAATGGGGACATTACATAGTGGACATTTTTGTGTGGACAAAACAATATCACAACTAAATAAGGGATAATTTTGTCTTGGAATGAGTGCAGATATAAAGAAGATGGTGCAAGGTTGTAGAATTTGCTAGCATGCTAAGGGACTAAGGTAGAATACACAGTTGTATCAACCATTGCCTAAGTATGGATTTTGTTTTGTGATTGCCTCAAACACAAAGAGGTAATGATGTTGTTGAGATATTTTCTAAAATGGTTCATTTCATCCCATGTCAGATTAGTAATGACGCATCCCACATAGCTACATTATTTTTCAAAGAGGTAGTTAGATTGCATGGCTTTCCAAAAAGTATTGTCTTAGATTGGGGCACCAAGTTTGCTGGCCATTTTTGGTGCACTTTGTGGAAGAAGATTGGTACACAGCTGGGTTTCAATTCAACTTACTATCCCTAGACTTTGGGTAACTTGTTGCGATGTTTGGTAGGTGACAAACCCACTTAGTGGGATTTAATTTTTTCCTAGGCAGATTTTTCTTTTAATAATTTAGTTAGTAGGATTGTGGGGAAAAAAGTGCTGTAGTAGAAGATTTTGTTGAAGAATTTTATGAGTTACATAAGGAGGTAAAGAAAAATTTGGAGAAGAGTGTCATGAAGCATTAGAGAACAAGAATTTCAGGTAGGTGACTTGGTTTTAGCACATTTGAGAAAAGAGAGGTTCCCACAGGGAACATATAGTAAATTGAAATGGAAGAAGATTTTCCCATGTAGGGTGTTGAGAAAGTTTTCATCCAATGCCTATGAAATTGAACTTCTAGCATGTATAAATATTTCTCCCATTTTTAATGTTTCTGATTTGTACAAGTATCATGTATGTAATATGCCAAGCTCAGTTTACATAGACAAATAATTAATCTTCCTTTGCCAACAGATAACCAAACAGTTTGAGTTACACCAAGCTTAGTTTAGAAAGATACCATGTATAGTTTGTTCATACAATAAAATAGAAAGAGTGGATGGTAGATACTTAGATCAAATAGGCGGCAAATAGAAAACCTAGGAAGAATAGAATTATGCTAATAACAACACATATGATTGATGCAAGACCAAGAACATTTAGTCCACATAATAAATTTCAGATCCAAAATACTATGCACAGTATAATTCATACAAATATAGGATTCAAAAACTTTGCTATCAATTGCTCACAATAATGAAACTGACTATCAAAGTTGCACATAAAGTATTGGTGTGCCCAATAGATCCCATGCACCAGACCTGTTTCGCCTACCTCTGACTTCCCAATTGGAACATAGTGTTTCACATATATTGGCCCCACTCGGAGATGTCGAGTAATGATGCTTGGACAATTAACGCACTCACTTAATGTTATTGACCCTGGCAGAGGAAGGCCACCTGAATATTATTTCTGAAGAATAATCGCACGAGGCTTATATTCCCTGCCGCCTAGGTAAGACCCGATCCAATATGCAACCTTGCTATATGAATATAGTTGAATCAAATCAGAAGCTAGTACCATTCAATGTCGGGCACCCTTTCAATGGTGCTGCTCCAAGACTTTCCGATAGTCCCACGAAATATGCTAATTTTTTTTGAAGAATAACACAAAATAACCAGCAATAGATGATTGGATTAGCGTTAGCCTCAAATTAAAATCCGAACTTGAATGGAAGATACTGAACTTGAACAGAAGAAACTGAACTTGAATGGAAGAACTACTCAACGTCAAGAATGTGCACTCAAGATCCCACTGAGGGCGAGGTGCTAACATATGACGGAGTCAAAGAAATTGAAATTATGAACTATTAGGCGGATAACCAGCCATGAGAAAACAATTCCACGCTACCACCAAACAGTGGGGGGAAAAGATTACAAATAAAAGCAATTCATCCGCTGCGGCGGGCATCCACAGAACTGTGGGGATTCACCACTATGAGTGGGTATAAGTTATTACAATCAATTTAACCACACTGGCGGTAAACCATCCAGGGGACTTATGTGAGAAGATACAGAAAGAAATTGCAGCAATTAAAAAACTGGAACAGTACTACTGTTTGCAGTTTGTACAAATGAATAATAAGCTGCAAATTACTTAGAAATTACAATAATCTTCAAACACAAGATTGATAGATGTTTTTCAATGTTTGTAGAACTTTCTAACAGCAGATAATAAATCAGAAATCAGAACTACTACAATCTGATACAAAACTGTGAAACTGGAAATATCAATCTGCAACTATGAGAATCAATGAAATCTTCATAACTCACTCAATTCTCCTCCGAATGACGTGAAATAAGTTGCAAAAGCTCCCTAGAAGACTGGCGCCCAAGATGCAATCCAAAAACAGCCACAAAAGACTCCAAATAATTTGGCACGAATTCCAATGTACCTCAAGATGGTACGGCCTTCACCAAAAATCGATTTTGCAAGATAAAATTGAATACTTGGAAATAAATTCCCATATTTTGTGAAAGGTGGCGCCTTCAGTTAACTAATGCATGGCCAAAGTACCCAGAACAAAATAAAATTCACTTCAGAAGTTATGAACAAAACTCAGCTTCAGCTGTGTAAAAACCAAGAAACCAGAACTATGAAAAAACTCCAAATTCTTCAACTGTTGAGCTCAATCTGCTAGTCTGGATGAGAAGCAGCAATGAAAACCAACTAGGTGTTATATTGCAAACATGAAATTGGATGAGAGGCTAGGAGGTAGACTTCCTCGAAGCAATATGTCAATTGTCATTTCGACAGCATAACTTTAGCATAATTTTCATGGATGAAATGCTGGAGCCAAGACCTTCAATAAATAAGAACTCATCAAGACTCTTCAATCGCCTGAGAAGCAGCTCAAAAGACACAAGAGACTCTTCCACTTCACAAAGACCAGTCAACTTCTCAAGTGGCGTCCCAAAAGGCCTTCAACATTACACTTTATTCAAAACAATAAAAGTGGCGTCCACTTTCAAGATAAGAAATATTTGAATAAAGAATATTTAAACTTTTGATGAGGGCGTACCCTTCATGGCCCCACTTTAAAACAACTTTAAGTTAACTCCTTAGGCCAAGGTGGGGGTCAACAGTGAAATAGAACAAAATGCCATTAATTTAATATTTTTGCCAACTGAAGACCAAACCAAAATATAACACTGCTCCAACTGCTAAGGATTAAGAATAGACAACTGCAACTGCCACAACTAGCATTTACTAAAAATAGTAAATAATATGAATGCCACAGAAAACCAAGTCCAAGAAACCCTAATTTTCACCTCATCCCAGTCTACGGGTTCCGGAATAGACTGAAGAACTGCAAAGCTGATCACTGATGAGAAGGGGACATTACATCCCCTGTTTAAAAGTAACCACATACATTGCCCAGGGTTTTGAGTAAGCTACAAGGGTATCAGAGTGTGAGGAATGAACAATGCTGTTGGTTCGCGAATGGATAATGCTTGCGAGCCCTGAGTAAGGTGGGAGCCAATGGCTCCGCCACTTACTCACAAATCGCCTCCTAGTATTTGTCTCTGAGTATGCACAACCATAGAATGGATGGATTGAATTAGTAATGTAAGACTGGACAAAATAGAGCAGAATTCATGATTCCTAGGTGAGGGCTACGTCCCACCTAGGCATATGGTTTTGTCTCTTGCTCACCACAAACCAAATGCGTCTAATCATGACCCTTCCTACAACAAATGATGAAACATATATACTCAACCAATAGTGTCTTTCCAATTGGGTCGGCCACAATTTAAATAAATTTAAATGTTATTATATAATAATTTAAACTTTATTATTTAATACTATTTTAAAATATTTATTAAATTTGAATTTAGCGTTTAAAAACGCTTTTTCTTGCCCAATTTTGAATTTTTGGAAACACTCAAAATTCAGGGACATGACAATGTAGGGGAGACAAGCATACAAGGAGCTACACACTTAGATTTGCAAAATGCACAAGGATAGATGCATCAATTGTCTGAAAAGAAATTTGAAGAGAGAGACAAAGTGATTGATTCTTGTGTGGCCAAATGAACAAGTGGAAAATAATATAAGGAATACTTGGTTTGTTGGAAGAATAGAGCTACAGATGAAGCCTCTTGGATGAATGTTGCAGAATTGGCTAAGTACAAAATTCCAATCCTAGACCTGCCAAAATGTTCATGAATTGCAAACTAATGGAACATTTCACTTACTTGGCTTGTCTAATGTAGGAGCATCTGGGTCCATAGGTGATCTCGCATCAACCAAAAAAATTTCAGGTTTTTCTTTCCGTTTTGGTTGTGTTTTACGTTGGTTTTGATGATTTATAATAGGAAAATTTGTTCAACTCAAACTTGGTTAAGTGAAGAAGAAGTTTGTAGGCTTTGGGAAAAGTTAAACACTTAGTTTCAACTCTTTTTTAAGTTTGCAAACCTAAAGGTTTGTAGGTTCTTGAGTTTGCCGAAATGCCAAATTGCTAAAATTCAAAGAAGAAAAGTTAGAAACTTTTGTCTTCAACAAAATCGTTAGTTTGCGATCTTTTTAGTTTGCTAAAAGAAGAAATTGCCAAAAAGGAAATTAATGAGTCAAAAGAAAGAATGGTTCGTGGAAAAATAAGTTCATTGGAAGTCAATTCCGTTGAGAAAGATTGTTTCAACAATATTTCTAGTTTGTGAACTTGTACAGATGCTGAAAGAAGTTTGTGGAAGCTCAATTTTACTGAAAATGATGTGAAAGAAGAAGAAGAAAAGAATACTTGGACGACAAATGCTTGGCGATTGAAATTCTTTGAAGGTGAAATGTTTCTTGGAGGGCGATTCAGTTGTGGTAGTTTACAAATGATTCAACTTCCCCAACCAATGTATATAATGGCGATTCAATGTTCTTGTGGGAAGCTCAAGAAGAGTTCTGAGAGGATTTCAAGGAGAGCTCTAGTTTGGGGAGTTTGTGATTCATTGAAGAGAACTTGGCACAGATGTGTGGCTGGTTGGAGTTGAGTTGGAAGATGAAAAGAGCAATTTAGTTGATAAACTAAATTCGATTGTAATCCTTGTACTCCTGTGATGTTTTAATTGCTGCAAACAAGTAATTAAATATATCGTTGTTCTTGTGAATTGTTGTGTGTTTTAAACTAGTTCGAATGCTAATCTTGACTGTCTGTAAGATTTTCAGGCTAAACAACTAACCAACAATGCCACTACTCCTTAGTGTTCCCAATTACTCTTTAACATACTCAAGACCACTTGGTTGTGCGAAAATTGCAGAATTATAGTCACAAACAATTGAAAGGAGCATCATCTACATGTTTACAACGGCATGTCATGGTCCCATGGGTTAGAAGAGACTTCAAGATAGAAATCTAAACTCCTTAAAAGCCAAAGAGGCAGGACATGAAACAGCAAAATCCTTTTCTTGGCCACAATTCTAATTATTTTGTCTTGTGTGCAATGTATTAAGCCATAGTCAAACATATCATCTATGGTTTGTTCTAATAGTGAGCGGTGAAACCTTTTCGAGGTGCTCATTTTGTAATGAATGGAAGTCTCCCATGTATTTTTATCATCTAGATGACTTCTATACGTATCTTCAACTTCCCTTGTCTTTTGCATCTTCTTGTGTGATATTTTCCTAAAGACAATGCACCTTAGTAGGGTTTGTTCTCTATACCAACTTGATTGATCCATTTTGGATCATCATAAGGCACATGAGACTTATTACATGATGTTTGACTACATGACACATGACTTAGGTTTTTTGACTCTTGATAAGCATATCATAAGTTATACAATATTGATGTGTACTAAGATCATGGATCATTGACCCATTTACATAGATTACATTGATTGCATCACAATGTGTCTCCTTTGAGATAACAATTCATGTGTTATGTGAACTTGATCTTCAACCAAGGAGCAACTTTGTTGAAATTTGGACACTTAAGAAATCCTTGGAAATATTGATGATGTCTAATTGGATATCGTGTGTAGATGAAAATTCTTCCCTATCTTCAAACACTGTCTACACATTCATTGGGATTAAAATCAAAGCTTTAAGAAATGGGGCCTGATTTGCTTCAAAGGGGTGCAAGTAAACAAACTTTATCCCATTGACAAAAATGAGGGACAAAATGCTCCAATTGTGATTTTGTATACGATAGGAAGGATAAGGATTAGTTGGTTAGATTTAGAGCCATGAATTAGTGAACCTAATACCAAATAGAATATTGATGATGAATATTAAATGATGCTTTTGAAGAATATGCCACAATTGTTTTGGTTATGCCCATGCTCTAGTAGTCATCATCCTTTACCATATCTCAATGTAAATTGTGCATTGCATGCTTGCTCCTATGCAGTTTAATTTGTTTGTTTTCTATGTATCATAGGGGTAGGGTAACTAGCTTAATTTTAACCAATGCTTCCCAAGTCTTGTCTTAACAAATAGTCTCATCCAAAACCTTGTGAGTCATAACCTTTGATGATGAAACAATGGAATGCACTCTCACAAGTCCGACTGGTGCAAAATGAATAGCAATTAAACTAGACTTCAAAATCTGTCTACCTGACTAGAAAATAAATTTCACCTTTTGTTTGGCCTTAGATGATTAGATTAAATTTATCCTACTAGTTTTCATCCTATGTTTTTATTGCCTTTATCCTAAATTTATATTTCAATTATAGGTTTTGTGTCAGTGTTGCAATGTTCTCAGATTTCTAGCTACGAAGGCATTGTAAGTTTTTGAAATTGAACTTTTGAAGCTTAAAACTACATGGTGCTGAGTTTTTGTTGCTAGGAACTTTAACATTTAGGTGTAAGATCTTGTAAGAAAATGGTGGATTCCTTTTGCATGAAATTTGAATGTTGATGTTTTGCTCTAAATCTGGATATTTTATTTCTTTTACTAAATAAAGGTAACTTATTGCTCTATGGCAGATGCGTCAAGTGATTGTTCCATTTTTCATTGGTCTAATCATTTCTCCTCCTAGAAACAGCTTGGAAGGAAGCTTGCTGGTACGTCCTCTTCCCTTTCTCAATAAGGGACAGTTACAGCCCCTTCTATGTCGAAACAGAAATTTAGATAACGGAAATGGACTATTGAATTGTTTATAACTTTATAAATACTCTATGGTGGAATAGTCATGCTCTAGTTGGAGTGTGCTTGGTTAATTGTCATTTTGTCTTTCCTTTTCATGGAAGCTGCATGCATTACTTTAGTAGTATTATTGCATTATACTTGTAATATTATAAATATACACATATGCTATAATTTTTTTACACTTATGGAAAATAATAGGAGATTCTTTAAGAGCAATATCACATATTCTTTTGTATCTTGTCATCTTATTGAATGCTCTCTGTTAATTTTAACATTGGTATACGAGGCATCCTGATTTATTCAGTGTTAAGTACCACTAGTGAATGTCGTCAAGTTTTCTCTGGATTCTCATTCTGTCCACAGCCCTAACAACATGGAGAGGCTTCAGCCTCCTCCCCTTGATCCGTTGTTAGGCATACATTGCTAAAATCCACAAGATTTGAACTTAATGCCTCTTGTTTTTTTGACATAAATGCCCAACCTTAAACCAAGCTATTAAACCTTCTTTGTTAAGAAGGGACACCATAGATCTAATTAGGGTGCTTAGAGCAACAGGAAACTAAAAAATAAAGAGAAACGGTAAAACAATTGCTTCCACATATCTGTATGGCCTTTTGTTGGATTTTCATCTTAAAATATTCATGTTAAAAACTAAAATCCAAGGCACCTTTTTGTGTGCAGAATAACCTTTTTTGTATGTAGTAAACGATGTTATTTCTTCTCTCAAGTTACACATTCAGATTTCTCAAAATTTGTGGCCCAAAATATTTTTGGCATTACGTATAAATTGAGCTAAATCTTGTTAAAATGCGTGTTAAATTAGGTTTAAGATTAAAACCAATCATAGAATTTTGTTGGGTTTTAAATCCAAGGAGTGCGATGCAAAATTCTGAAAAGTGAAAGGTGGGTTTTAAGCCCTATTTTTAGGAAACCCCAGAAAATAGGACCTTCCAGAAATGATTAGAAAATGATTTTGATAGAGTTAAGGCTTCACGATCACATTGGTCAAGTCAGAATCATCAAAAGACATGTTTTACTCTGGTGGGTCTATTTCTATTTTTCAGGAATAAAGTTAGGAGCTCCACAGCCATTAATGGCAGATTGGCCAGTACCAGGTGTTGAAAGCTAAGCTTCAAAAGCTTCAACAACGCAATCATGGCGGAAAAGGTCCAAAATGGTGCAATTTGATGAAGGAGATTTCTGAAATTGAAAAAGGTCAAAATTTGACTAACTCTGGAAATGTTACGAAGGAGAGATTGTTCGCATGCTGAAAAGAGCCTTTTTCAAGCAGGGGCGCCCATGATCTTTTAAGGTCAAATGAAGTCATTCAGATCATCCAAGGCATTCATTCTTGACGTTTGCCTGCTGGCGCGACAATGAAACAAACAGATTAATCATCTGAGGGACAGATCACAAGCAGCTGCTGACAAAGCAAAAAGAGGCAGTTGAGGAAATGTCAGGAAACCACAGTTAACGGCAAAGTTCTAAGAGAAAAAGAGCCTTTCCAAAAGAAAGGCGCCCTTCTTTTCTGACCTCCAGATGCTGATAAATGACAAAAGGCTTCCTAGGATAACCTTCTTAGCCCAAGTAGATCTCAGCAACGCAATACAAGCACAGCTTATCTGTGAGTGATCCAGCGAATATCTGGATCAAAGTAGGCAACTTTTTAGGATACAAATAATCAACGAGGTAAAGGCAGCACCGGAGGCCCTTGGACATCAGGAACCCTAAATTCAGATCTAGGTTTTTAAAGTCAATCATCTTTAAGCGAGCAGGAAATTTGGGTGCACGATGAGGGACATCAAAGCGAAATCATGTCGACTCTCCAGATCAGCGAGAAATCGAGATCAAAGCAAGAGAGAGTCATTTCAAAGGCTGAAGAACGAAGTTTGAAAATTCACCAAGGCATTAGCAAAAGAGCCTTTTCTTGGAAAAGGCACCCTTTCTTTTGAAACCCTAATCTCAGCTTTTCATCATCGTGTCTCCCAGGCACTTCTTTTCAGTATGGATCCAGCTCCGCAGTGAATGTGTCAGCAACATCTCAGGATCAACAGATAACGCTAGATTCAAGATCAAACAGAGGGCTTTCAGGAGAGAAAATATTTAAAAACTTGCAAGAAACCAAAAGGGACGCCTAAAGAAAGTCAAAGGTCAATTTGTTGACTAAAGTCAAGAGCTTTTGAGTTAAAATTGGCTAAAACACTCCACAATCAGTGGAAATCACCTTTTTAACTTTAGATCAAGCCAAAATCACTTTTTGAGCTTGAGTTAGGTCCCCAAACTTGTGGATCTAAGGCTTAAACATATATATTCAAGGTGAAGGCGTCCCATTTCATTATTTCATTGCAGGATAAAAGATCAAGAACAGCCACAAGCTCTCAAGGACGCCATTGATAGATCTGAACAAGGTTTTCATCCGTTCTTCAATTTTTCTTGCAGATCTGAAGCAGAAGAGGATTGCTATTTTGAGGATTGGACCCAGAGATAGATTTTTTCAGGGAATCAGATAAAACTTCCAATCCACCTTCTGTCTACTTCCTCTCTTCTGGTCTTAGGTTTTCTTGCATTTGACAGAAAAAGCAATAGGCTACATCAGATCAGATCAACTGGGTAGATTCAACATTATTTTCCAGAGAAACCCATCTCGACAAATTTTCCAAAATCAGCAAACTTGCTGCCCCTATTTTTGGGGGTTTTTCCAAAAAAGTTTCAGAATCCAAATTCTGAGGAACTGGGTTTGTTCAGCATTGAAGTCCGAACAAAACCCATGTGCCAGATTTTTTCCGAAAAAATACTTCTCGGCAGGGCGCTATTTTCAAGGGTTTCCGAAAATCATCTGAACAAGGTCAAGCTTACAGTCAATCTTTAAGTTTTTCAAGATGTAGTACTCCCAGGTACAATACGAGACCAAGACGGTCTTATTACATGATTACTTGAAAACAGTTGACACAAATTTACATCAAGTAAATCCAGTGGTTGATTTGGAGCAGCTAGAAGGCATGAATCAAATCACATTGCAGAATATTGAAGAATCCGGGTTGCTGCAGGCCGCATCAATTCCCATCACACTACAAAGCGTAGAGCTTGTAATCTCTTGTATCAAGCATTACAATCCTACCACCAGAGAAATCAGAGCAGCGGATGGAAGAATTGTTTGTAGTCTGAAACCTCAAGATATCGAAAGGTGTTTTGATATTCCATCATGTCCTAACAGCAAAGTCATATCAGTGACGGAATGTGAGAAGGCATTTGAGACAGCTAAGGACAAATGTCAAAAGGTAATGGCTGAAAAATGGTTAAAAGTGACAAAGGCAAGCTTTCCTAAGTCGTTGGGACGAGGAGAATGTAAAGATGAGTACGCAGTGTTAATCACTCTACTCAATAGAATCACTGGAGAAGAAGATGGTCGTCAATTCCAGCCATGGATGTACTATGTCATTGCTAAAATCATTGGCAAGAGGGAATATTATGACTGGGCCACTTTGATTAGTGACACACTCCATCGACAAATCACTGGGTATCTGGAAGCTCATAGGTTCCACATGTGCTCTTACCTGGTATACTTGATAGCCTTCCAAGGCGATTTCAGGTTATTGAACAATGTGGGAACCTTAGGTGTGCAGAAGGTTCACGAACATTTCATACATCTTGAGTTTACTCAAGCGGAAAGACACTTCAAGAAAACAAGTGATCTCTTCACTATGCACACAGTACGTGAGCTTAACCATGAGATGCACGTGCGTATTTCACAGACAGCCAGAGAGGCAATGGCGGATTGGGCAGATTGGTTCATTCAATTCCCTACGTTCTCCTACATACGCGTGTATGGCTACATTGGCCACCCCGCCATGCTACCAAGATACCCTTCAGATAGGGTAGTCTTCATGGAATTCCTGAGACAGTTGTGCGAGGTTCATGTCTACTTGCGCTTGAAGAGGAAGATAGCTGTTAACTTTCCCGTTGAAATGGGACTATCCATAAGATGTAAGTTAGCGGCTGAGATGCGCTAAAGGAATGATAGGAAATTGAAGCGGTGAGAGTTTAATCTCAAATTATCT
>VDFB02223665.1:0-18731 GCA_007258455.2 Sequoia sempervirens
ATATATATTGCAGTAAAATGGTTATAATAATTATGTAATGTTGATGTTCATTCAATTAGGTAAGTACCAAGTTAAAGATATGAATGTATATGTCGAGCCTCTTATCGATGAGTTACTAAAGTTATGGAATGGCGTCACTATGTATGACGTCTCCAGACCAATAGGACAAAGACAATTTCAATTCCATGCAATGCTTGTATGGACAATTCATGATGCCCTAAGGCTAACACATTTTTGTGGTATGTTAAAACATTCGAATGCACGTTAACAATATTTAATTTGATGAAGTAGATATCATGAATGTTTTTAAAATAATCTATTCATTATATATAATTATAAAAATTGACATATTTAATCCAACTATATATCATCTTGTAGGTGTTCAAACAAAGGGAAAATTTGCATGTCCAATTTGTGGTCCAAAGATGAAATCTCATCATTCAACAAGTTTAGGAAAGTAGATGTTTGATGAGTATAGGAAATTCCTCCATAGAAATCATAAGTATTGAACTACGGAAAAACATCTTTTCAATGGGAAAGAGGAGACTACATTAAAACCACGAAGAATGTCACCTCACCTATGGAAGTTGGAATATAATAGAATTAATCGTCAAGTTTATACATCAGATCAAATTATTTATCTATCATATATGATATGTTTTGAATTTATATTTTTATATTGTGTTGTGTTTACTCATGTTGTAATTGACAATGATTGTCATTGTTAATTTGTTTAACTTATATGCTTCATAAGAAGGTCATCAAGGCATTAATGGTCGGCTTCCACGAGGTGAAAAGTTATCAAGACAATTTAGTAGGTTGCCCTACTATGAGAAGCTACAAATTGTGCATTTGTTTGATACAATGCATATCCAGAAAAGAATATAACAGAAACGTTATGGAAAATATTGGATGGAAGGCATGAAAAAGAAAAAAATGTAAAAATTTGTAGTGACATTCAGGAAGCCAATCATGCAATGAAAAATGTCATTGAATTGAATAGTGATGGAGACCAAATTAATATAAGTGCCTTTCCTTGGTTATTAACAGAGTAGCAAAGCAATGCTATAAAAGAAGTCATACAAAAAATTTGGGTTTCCCATAGAATTTGCTATGAACATAAAGCAATATATAATAAAGAAGGTAAGATTTGAATTGAGGGATGAAAATACATAGTTGGCATACCTTCATTAAAGTATTATTACGGTATATTATATACACTTGTATAATGCATGTACTTTTTAGTGTATTGTGTTTACTACTTTTGGAAAAGTAATGAAAAAATCATTTTATAATTGTTGCAATATGTTATACCTTTTCTCTCCCAGATAACTTTGACAACAATGTCAAGCAAGTTATATATGATCTTGGAAAATACATGAGGTAAGTAGTGAGATTTGTTCAATTATTTGTATACATCTTATAATTGCCATTTGTTTACTTGTTATGTAATATATTATATATTTTAGATTTAAATATGTCGTTAATATATTTGTGCCTTGAATCACTTGTAGATGGCTGTCATCTAAAGAAATCCATAAAAGAGATATAAATTATTGGAAGAAAAATTTCTGCGTCTAATGTGTGAAATGAAAGTGTCTACCTTCAACATTTTTTTAATGCACAAGAACACTACCTCATACACACCAAGTTGGGGAATTGAATTGTGTGGACTGTACACACAAGGTCCAATGTGGATGGTTGAGAGGCACTTGAAATTTTGAAGGCTTTGGTTAGACAAAGAGCATCTGAGGGTTCTATGGTGGAGGGATATATGGTATACCAGAGCATAGTGTACATTAGTGAATATCTTCCTAAGTTTGCAGCAAAGATCCATTTAGATCACATTTGGGATCCCAACTCCATTAACAAATTCGAAGGGGAGTACCTGTTGGGGAAAGGTAGATTGAGGAAAGTGAGAGGTAATTATAAGATGGTCATGGAGATTAATTGGAATGTATTTTACATATGGTTTTTATGTATATTGTACTTATTTAATTTTTAATCTTCAATATACATCAATTGTAAATTAAGGTCATGTACTATGGTATTTAACTAATTATACATCGTTTGTGAATTTAAATTTATTTTGGTACAATTGGTCGAGAGTGGAATGCACTACATTTGTACATCACGAAAAATCTTGATTGGATGATGGTATGGATTGAACGATGTCAACAATTTGGTTGCACATTAACATGAGAAGGTGTGGCTTCATTGGTTAAAGAAGCTCATCATAATGGAGATTCCAATGTTACACAAAGGGATATTGATTTAGCATATGGTTTAAGAGATAAACAGGTACGTATAAATATATTAATCACCCATATTATTTAATTATTTTCAAGTATATTGATGTATATATATTTTGGGGTAAAAGCAAAAACCTATGTCACACTTTATAAAGGAATCGGCCAACAGCAAAAAAAATTATGAACTTTGACCACATAAAAGTGATCTTTATGTTTTGAATTTCAAAATGGTGTAAACTAATGAAATGTAGAAATTTTGATGAAGTTTATGGTTGTAATTTTAAAAAAAAATTAAAAAAAATATTTTCATTATGTTTTTATCAATTTAAGGACAAATTTTGGAACGCTGAAAATGTCAGAAAAGAGTGACTTCATGGGCCGTCAAGAAACAAATTGAAAAAAACTTCATTTCTCCCTAAATTTTTTTTCTCCAAATAGGTAACTTCAATATCTTGTGCATGGAAAAAGAAAATTCAATTTTTGATGTATATTTTTCTTGTAATAATGTTTGAAAGTCAAACATGTCATAATTTGATAGTTTCCTTGAGGCCATCAATATTTTCAAAATTTTTAAATCATTTTTTTGAAAAAAAATTATACCCTTTTGAAGAAGACTCTCTCCTCTTGTGCCCCATATAAGATTTAAATTTTTTTAATAAGTTTTACTATCTTGTTTTTAATTTGTAATCAACTCTTTTTTTCATTTTGAAAACCTACTTGCATTATTTTAATAATAAAATATATTAAAACTAATAAAAATATTTAAAAAATTATATATTTGGATTCTCCACTTCGAGCTCTACAAAGGGTTTTTTTTTTTTGCAAAAATATTATTATGACAAAAGAAATACTTAGCTAAAGTTGAAAGTTTCAGAAAATTCTAAAAAAAGCTAAGTTGGCTGCCAACTAGGATGCCACATAGACAATTACGGTAGAAATAGTTTCTATAGAGATGGTTTCGGTCGAAACACTTTCTATAGAAACTGTTTCTACCGAAACCCTTTCTATAAAAAACCCACACATTAAAAAATCCAATTTCGAAGGCAGTTTTAAAGCGGGAAAAGGAAATTTTTTTATTTTTTTGGATTCAGGCGAAACTTATTCAACCAAAACCTATGTGCCATGTAATATGCCACATGGTTTCGATCGAAACGTAGTCGGTCGAAACATTTCCAGCCGAAAATATTTCGCTCGGAACTATTTATTTGGCCGAAAGTGTGACACAGCTTTGTGCTTTTACCCCTTGAGATTGTTTTCTTTGCATACATTCGGCCAAGAATAAATATGTTTATCAACTGATGATATTGCAATAATTTTTACATGTTTGACATATTGCAGGTGAAACACCACAAGGCTATGTGGTGCAATGGTTGTAAATTTCAAATCAAAATGTTGGATGACATGAACAAAACTTGTGATTCTTGTATAACTGTAGCCTTTCAGGTGACTAATGTTTTATCTAGAAGCGACATACATCCAGAAGTCTCAGAAAATTGATACTATGGTATTTTGGATGATATAATTGAGTGTGACTTTAAGTCCTTCAGATTAATTTTATTTGTTGTCCTATGGTATAGGCTACGATTGAATGAAAATGATCCTGAGAGAACTATTATTAAACATGATAATGGATTTACCATGGTTAATACAAGGTTGATTGAGCGAGCTGGAAATGAGCCCTATGTTCTTCCAAGCCAATGTGAGTAGGTATTTTACTCAGAGGTTCCAGGTAAACTAGGTTGGTCATTTATTGTTAGACATGATCCAAGAGGAAGGCCGGTAAAGTATAATGTGGTGGAAGAAGAAGATACTGAAGAACTAGAAGATGATGTAGATGATGATCAGGATCAATGGTTAGTTGATGATGTCCTTGATGAAGATGTCGAAGAGGAGGAACTAGATGATGATGATGTAGGAGTTAATGTTCATGAAGATGACATCTATGTGGATGATGACATTAGCAAAACTGATATTGATGACGATGATGATGATATGACCAATCCTTACAATGTCGAATCTAGATCAGGTGATATAGACAAAGAGTTGGATGAAGAAGAAGATTAATGACATTGAAATGTATAAGTTACTTCATTATATTATCTATTTGATATTAATTTCTTGATAGAATTATATTTGACTTATGTGGTTACATAATTAATTCGTGATGTTTTTAATTTTTATGCCATTAAATGATTAATTTAATGATGTACTTTTTAATGTTTGAAAGGTCAAAAAATTAAAACATTTTAATAGTGATGTTAACAACCTTGAAATTAGTGTGTTTTATGTTTCATGTGATCATAAAAGATTAAAAAGTCAGTTGTAGAGGTGGTTGTTTAGTGGTTGACGTGTATGTTGGTTCTTTTTACAATGTAACCAGGTTTGTCTTCTAATATACCTATGGAATTTCCAATTCCAATCGAAGGTAGCTTGAAGGACTTGGACCAACTGACGAGGACTTTAAAAGTCTCGTACACTTTGGGCTCTGCAAGACCCGGGAGAGTGATCCCTTAATTTGTTTACAACCTCTGCACCATTATTATAAACAACATTAACAATAGCAGATGATCTCACTTAATAGCTCAACACGATAAGATAATATCAGCTAGAATTGGTTGTTCATAGACAATATCAACTATCTGGAGCTTGAGATAACTAAACATAATCCATTGTATAAGATAGTCAATGATTTGTAATTTGTAGCAAGCTCTAGGAAAAGACAAACAAATACTAAACTACACAAATAATTACAACTTAGATCAGTTCCATATATCCATTGCAGGAGTCAAATTCTTAAGCATCTAGAGGTTTATAATAGATTTAATACATCACATATAAGATCCTTGACAATATTGCATTACAATTTCATCAGTGTGAATTCTAACCCAGGACTACTTATCAAATCCTTATACAACACATATCCGCCTATAATCCCATTCAAGCATTTTGATTAATTCCTTGAATTAAACTAAAATAGAATCATACACCACAATAGTGAGATGGATAAAAACAACCCTTAGTTATTTCATTGAAAGTTCAGATATGCATGTACAATAGAGAGACATGAACTCAAATTTTCATTTCAACTCAAATGCTAGTACTATTATACAACATTAAATCTATATGAACTCAAAACTTGTTACAGAATGACTCAAAACCTAAATTGCATTTATCTAAAATGATCAGACTTTATAATTCGCTCTACAACTTCACCTAGACTCGAACAAAGTTATCTAACTTGCTAACTTTGTATACGGCCTTGGAAATCCTTCTTATAGAAAATGAAGGAGCAAACAAGCACCGGGCAGTACACCAGTATCTGATCAATTGGAGCACGATATTCAAAACTGTTACAATAGCCACCACCTTGAAAAATATTCTTGTTTAAAAATTGTTACAACAGCAACCATCCTAGAGCATATTCTGGTTCATCATGTCGGTGAAGGAAGGTTGATGCAATAACAAAAAACTACGCAAAAACCACGCCAAGAAAGTCATCCATACAAAACTAGAAACATTGTAACCGCAACATCGATTTGGCTTACTCTGACCCACTATTTTAGTCATCATCATTCAAATGCTTAGCCACCCACCTCTGGTATTCTTCGTCAGTTGGCCAGTCAAAATCAATCACCTCTTTTACCTTTGTACTATAAGGCAAATACTTTACCACTACCTGATTAGCATCTCTTTCAAAAGATTCCAAAAATGAGCTGGTACCAATAATCTTATCCATACAATTTACCAACAAATCATAATCTGAGTCATCACAAATTTTTTTAATTTGATTATTGATGACTCTACTTGCTTGATCCTGCCATTGTTGGAGTGTTTTGATTTCCCCTGCTCATCAGTTATATCAGGTAATAGTGTGTTACCCCAATCATTGAAGTTCTTTACCAACTCCCTAATATTCCTACTTAGATCATCTGGTAAGGTCTAAAAACTTTGCAATGATTTAACTAATATATAGGTAGGCTTCAATGATTGGGGCTTGTTATTTGCATCAAACCTTGAGGCTTTAGTCATAACATCTAGATTATTTTCCCTAGAGATCCAATTTTGAATTATTGGAATCACTATTCCCTTATCCCTATCAATATTATTTATTGCTTCAGATAGCAAAGAATACAAAGAATGTATAGAGGGAAATTTATTATCGAACTTTTCATTTAAATGCTATAAAACAAGAGTAACACTTTCTTTTTCTTTTGAAAGAAAACCCTCCTCTTTTACCCTTAGTGATGGCTGTAATTGATCAATTTCCTGCATGAGCTGCCTCTTTGTTGGATCAACAGAGCACTCTGTTTGTTCATCAACTTGTTCTAGAGGAGGGGTAAGAGCAGGATTTTGAATGGGAGACCCTGGTGTAGAAATATTTGGAGAAGTAGGAGGCATTGACCCTACTGTGGGAGGTGATGTGCTAGTTCATGGAGCATTGGATGTTTCCTCAGTATGTCTATACTTGAACCTTTCTACTTCAGTTTGCAACTCAACATTCCTCTATTGCATTTTACTATATTCTTCAATTAAAATGTTATACTTCTCCATTAGGCTCTTTCTTTCAGCCTCCTCCCTTTCAGTAGTCTTTTGGACCAACTTGGCCACATTCACAGTTAAAATAGTGGCTTTGGTTGTTGTAGTTTCTGAAGCCCTCTTTATTATTAATCCTCCTTTGAAATTTAGATTAATATCAGCAATGTTTGGCTTTCTTCCTTGTGGAGCCAATACCCAAATTGCCAAGGTCTCATATTCTTCACTAAAGGCAGAGTTTTGTAATGCTACCTTAACTTCTTCAAAATCCTGAAAAGGATTCTTGGACTTCATAATGGAACTAAAATCCACTACATCTGTGATGTCCCATTCAGGAAAAATCAAAACACCAGCCTGATTCACTAATTGTCTTCCTTCTTTTGGAGTGATGTTTTTGAATTCTTCCATTAGTTCAGCTTTCACTTCTTCATCATTCTCCTGATCTGACCTATCAGGCCTTAGTTCTCTTCTCTCCTTGCATTTATTTTGATATTCCTCAAATTTCATCCTCCATACCAATTGCAAGAATACAGGAGTCTTTACAAATGCATTGTCATCTAAGAACTCCTTGCAAGCCTCCATTCATTCATCCTACACACTATTATCCTTCATATCCAAATTAGATAAAACCAATTCAGTTGACCTAGGAGGGGATGACATACTAACCTGCATGTCTTGATCAGTAACAATGATTTCATCTGTGAGATCCTCAGATACGTGATTAGTTCTTTGCGTCTTAGGGCTTGGCTTAGGTGGTGGTGATGGGGGACTGCGCTATGGTGAAGATTTTAATTCAATGATATTGACCGCCCCAGGTACTTTGAATTTTGGGCCTAGTCATGAAGGTGCCTTCATTATTTTCTTCCCTTTTCTGTCTACTTCTTCCTCATCATTGCTAGTATCCCTTTTCCTCCTATACATGGGCAACCTTTCTGTAGGTTGACATATTGGCCTTGTTTCAATTGGCATATCACTTTGTCTTTGCATATCTAGACTTAGCCTTAAATTTATCTTTTTGGTTGTCAAGGTGTCCATTATCTCCTTGAAATTCTTCATTAAAAAGTCAATTCTCTTCTGGTATGGAGTGAATTCTATCAATGGATCATACGTCAGATCCATTTCATGCACAATATCCAACAGCATGCTATAAGCTATCCATTTTTCCTTGTTCAATTCCTATCTATTTACATCAAATTCATTCGTGATCAGGTCCTCACGGAAATTGAAATCATGTGCAAATTTTCCACCTTTATTCTTTGTCTGAAAAGAGCAAAGAAACCTTCAGGATCATGTTGTCGCCTTGGACCAAATATCATATGGTAATTAACAAAGAATTTGTCAAAATTTGTCCAACCTTCCTTTGAAAATGTAAAGTTAGACACTACTGTATAATTAGGGAATAATGTTCCCTTTCCATTTCTAATTAGGTTATCTTCATGAATACACCCCATCTGCCACATAACTTCTACAAACCCTAGTCTTGGTGGAACATTGTATGGCAATATGTGAGAGGTTCCTTGAAATCCATATATTCTTAGGGCAGTGCTGACTGGATATGGGATAATGTCACCTCAGTTATGTAAAACTCTCAATTTTAGTTTGCTCTCCTTTGGCCAAAGGAAATCATGCAGTTCCTGAGGGATCCTAGGTACATTTACCATCAATCTAGCCCTCAATATTGTAGCAAAACAATTATCAAATTGCACATAACTAGTGCTTTCGTTATTACAAGACAAATTTGCAGCCCATATCTGTACTGGCAATCTTTCTCCATTAACTGATTATCTTAAATTCATATTTTTAACAAAAAAAATCAACATTCCTAAACAAGAACATATGCATCAACATGGAATACCAAAAGAATTGAGTACCAGTATCACCATTTTGCAGCTTCGATAGTCCTTCATGTATCCTCTCCATCAAAAAAGAAGCGAAGTCATATGTTACAGAGAAGTTAGGGTGTTGTATTTGCACCTCCATGAACATGTATGCAATCGGCATTACTATACCAGGGCTAAAACCCAAAATCTGACATAGTGAATAGAAAGTAGCTAGGAAAGGCTTTCCAAAACAATTCAATCTGAAGGGTTCTTGGTCACTAGGACTGATGTGAAATTATGAATCCTCTACCTTAACTAGATGAGGTGGAAGTAGCTTAACCCTAACAAGAGATTTCAATTTTGTATACTCCTTCATTTCTTCAAGATTAATAGGAACTGTAACTCCCGTCGTGCAAACCCCAGAGAACACACACAATGCAATTTTTTTTTTTTTTAAATAACAAAAGCGAACATGCAATAACATTAAACCATAAACACATAACATATTACCTAGCATTAACACACTTGGTTCTCTGGGGCACGCGAAGTTACATCGCAACAACTAAACAGAAACAAAGATAACAATTACAACATAACCATTTACTTTATAATAACCATAAACAATGATACATCCCATAACCATGATGTGAGCATAATAAACATCGCATAATTACATCCATAGAAAATATCTTGATGTAGATACAAATAATCCTAACTATTACATCATCGTTTTAATGTTACATTACAATCTCTTGATAATTGAATTACATTGAATTTCCCAACATGGGGATTGATACAAGAATAATGAAATATGAAATACAAATGATCACTAGCACAACTCCAACTGGAAATGCTGAGAAGACAGGACGCTGATGGGGAACCCAACTGGTGCGGAGCACGTTCCACCCAACCATGTGAATTACAAGTAACTCAACCCCCGTGCTCAGAGGTGCCGAGGAAGTGAACCCGACCATGAATGTCAAATCGACTCAACAACAACATGACACAAATCAAGTACAACTCAAAGTATACGATGAACAACCAATAACGTTCACAAATCACATAACTAGTTAAAACTAAGAAACTCATCACAATAACACGAAGCATCACCAATTAGCAATCATGAGACAAATTCATAAGAATCAAGGACATCACAAGATACAATATCTAGAGGCAACTACAAACAAACACAAGGGTGTCAAGTGGAGAGTGTCATCGAATAGCTCTCATGGGATTCTCTTGGCCCTTCCTCCAACAGAGGCGCTGGCACCCATCTATGGATCTCCAGGCCCTTCCTCCTAACTAAGGCGCTAGCACCATAGGGTAGCTAATGCAGAACCAATAATCTCTCATGAAGATGAGATTATGGTTTTTCCGACCACGGCCTTCTTAGTCTATCACTAGTCTATGGTAGCCCTAATGCATAGCCGAGGAATCCAATGTTTTATTATCTTGTGTTTTTAAACTACCCAACCCCCTAATTCTATTGTTTAGGTTATCACTTGTTTAACTACTCTTTCGTGGGTTATCCTGAGCCCTTCCTCATCCTGAGGTGCCGACGCCCACGAAGAGCCACTCTCCCTCCTATGACCCCTAACATATCTCAAGTAGGCAAGGGTTGAACTAAAACATAAAAACATAATACTCGAACCCACACATGCGAGGTAATATTCCTCTCGCGACAACCCATAACAAACTAATCATAAGAACATATTCAACCCTTCCAAACATAAATCATTAAGCTTCAAAACCAAGGGGATAAATAAAATGAAGACAACTTCAAAACTAAACATGCCTCTGGATTAGGGTTACAAGACAATAGGGTTCCCACATAGACAATACAAGGTGTTAAAGAAAAAAATATAACATAATAGGAAAACTCACATCACATTTTGCAAAGTTGCACCAATAAGTTTGTTTCCATTCCCAGTTAAATAACTCCATATGATTGTCGCAATAAGGCCCACAATCACAACTGCAAGATAAATCTTGACTAACATCTTTGTTTAATCAAAACGATAATTAAACAGTGCTTATGTTACCATATATAAAAATTATTTATTTAATACAAAATTGCTCATTTAACTCAGAAATGAAGTTACATTATTAAAATATAATTATTTAACATTTAAAATTACATAATCCTAATTCCACTTAAAATAAAAAAGGTTATAATTTCACTGTTAATCAAATCCAAACAATTATAAATAGTTTTAAAAAAAATATATATATAAATATATATATAATTATATATATATATATAAAATTATATATATTATATATAAAATTATATATATTATATATTTATAATAAAATAAAAGCATATAAAAAAAAGGTTAATAAAAATAAAATTTATACAACAGACCCCTGCCGATGCTGTACAGCGGACAAGTGGGGACTGTCGCGCAGTCCCCATGGGCTGCTGTACACAGCAGTCCTTATGGACTGCTGTGCATAACAGTCCGCCACAGGGGGGCGGGTGGGTACGGTCTGCCGTGTCCTCCCAACCCCAATACAAACTATTAAATAAACAAAAATTTTGACTTTTTCTTTTTTGATAACTTTTAAGGAAATCATAATTTAAAATAAAATATATATAAAATTTTGATATAGAAATTAAAAAAAATGTTTCCTTCAGAAATTCGAATTTTATGAAGCTTATTCTCTTTCGGCGCACGGTCGACGTATAAATTAATCATAAAAACAAATAAATAAACTATATATATATATATATAGCATCCAGAATAAAGTACAGAGGGTAAAATAGAGGTAACAGAATAAAAAGGAAAATACAAACAATGAATAGATCCAACCATATTTAAAATATATATACATTTCTAAAACCCCAAAATTTATTGTTTTTCAACAAAGATATCTTTTTCCTAAAATCCTATTTTTGTTAATTTGAAATTTTCAGATGATAAGGTTTTCTTTTGTTTTTGACAAATTGGAAATCAATACAATAGCTATATTTTTCTTGATTTCTAGTCTAATATCTTTCACTACTTTTCAATTCAAATGACAGTTTATTTTCCTTTCTTCACATAAACCATATTTCCTAAATTTTGTTTTTATTTTCTCTGAAGCAAAAGAGATGAAATAGGAAGTACTAGAAAGAAAATATAAGAGGAACTTGATGTCCAACACTTATTCGAAATTCTGAAGATGTCTGGTTGATTTTGATGACCTCGAAGTGTTCCTTGATCATGCCTCCAAATCTCCTCTACAGAACTTCACCTTCGAACTTGAATCCTATTTTGTTGTTCAGAAGACTCTCCAAAACATTCACCAGAAATAGATTGACAATCTCTCTCTATAACTCTCCTCCAAATACAACAGAAGCTTTCAATACCCTTTCTAAAATTTCAGAACACCCAACCAATCTCTTGCACAACTTCTGTAACAAATATCTCTGTGTGTGTAAACTTACAAAAATTCTTAATTAAATAAAAGATAATATCCCTCTCTTCTCAAAAACTTAAAAAAATCAAAAATAAAAGAAAATCATTCTTTAAAAGCCAGCTTTTTACTCAGAACTGTATTCTTATTGGCTCACACAATCTTTTCATTCTTTTATTTGTTTTATTGTTTTAATTTCTATTTTTGCAACTTTACTTGCACATCACATTACTTATTTAATTTAAATAAATTATTCTAATAATTATCCTCCACTAGATAATTGATTAAAATAATTAAGACACATTTAATATTTAATTATTATTTAATTGAAATATATGACTTTCAAAAATAACTAAAATCATCTAAATATTTAAAAGGAATTTAGATCTAACTTTAAAACAAACAATTACTTTCATCATTAAAATCAAATACGCCACAACATGTGAAGTACCAACATTAATCAAAATACGACAAAATACAAACCACAACCCATGAATGACGACAAATTACAAAAATAAACAATCCAATCAAACGAGATGATCTGACATCATGGGACGGGAGGACTTCATCGTCACCTCTGTTTCAACATTTAACTGTTGGGCTATTGGTGCTCGCCCTGTCCTGCCGAAGCAGGTGGAATCGAGACTTGTACCTACAAATCCTGCATACAAGTGAAGTTGTGTACATGTGCATACATATATATATATATATAAAATCAAAACATTAAATTAAAGCACTACATTGTGAGAAGGAATCGCAACATAACAGGGCACTCGCGAACGAGTGATGCCATATTGTCCTTCATCACACCTATTCTGACAATTATAATATAACCAATCAATTAACATTTCTAACTAACAATCATCTCATAACATATTAAATTAAATCACTGTATCATATCATAATTCTGCAAATCAACTAATATAACCAACCATAATGTCATATAAAGTAATCATGTCCATAATGAAATAACATCATCAAATATCTACCTAGCCAAATCAAACAATAACACTATCATCATAGTATCTGAGTACTAAAACAAATCATAACACTACTGAGTCCAACTAGCAACCAGGAGGGTTATTACATCCTCCCCCCCTTAAATCCGGCTTACTCTTGTAAGCCAGAAAACAAGTAAGGGTAGGATTCTCTCATATGGGAAGCATCCTCCCATGTCGCTGAAGCCTCATCATTGGGATCCCACTGGACCCTCACCTGCTCAATATCCCTGCCTCTGAGAACGATCCTCCTGTGCTGAACCACGGCCACGGGCTCTAGAGGTAGTTGCCCGTCCTTGACATGTAGAGCATTCCAATCAAGAACGTGAGTAACATCCGTAAAGTAAGGCCTAAGAACTAATACATGAAAAACATCGTGAATCCGTGACAGACTAGGTGGCATTGCCAGGCGATAGGCAACAGGACCAATACGCTCCAACACCTCAAACGGACCCACAAAATGAGGTGCAAGCTTAGAACCCTTTCCATAATGAATAGGGCTCTTCCGAGGATGAACTCTGAGAAACACTCGATCTTCAACCGCAAACTGACGATCTACTCTGTGTGCATCAGCAAATTTCTTCTACCTATCTTGAGCTGCTACCAGATGCTCTCGGATGCGAGCTACCTGTTGCTCCATTTCATTTAGCATCTCAGGTCCAAGAAGAACTCTGTCCTCTAATCGATCCCAACTCAGAGGGGTACGACAAGGACGCCCATACAAAGCCTGAAATGGAGCCATGCCAATCGAACTATGATAGCCATTATTGTAGGAAAACTCCACCAAATGCAGATAGTCTTCCTAACAAGACTGTTGGTCCATGAAATACATACGAAGCATATCCTCAAGCACCTGATTAACTCTCTTAGTCTGACCATCTGTCTCAGGATGGTAAGCAGAACTAAAATTCAACTTAGTCCCTAAGGACTGCTGAAGGGATGTCCATAATGCAGAAGTGAATACCGAATCTCTGTCAGAAATAATCTTGCGTGGTATCCCATGTAATCTAACAATATCCTCTATGAACACCCTAGCCACCACTAAAGCAGTATATGAAGATCGAATAGGGGAAAAGTGGGATACCTTGGTCAGCCTGTCAATAGTGACCATGATAGCGTCGTGTCACCTAGAAGACATAGGCAACCCGACTATAAAATCCATAGAAATGATGTCCCACTTCCACTCTGGAACAAGATGCGGCTGCAACAAGCCTGTCGGATGATGATGCTTGGCCTTCACTCTCTGACATTCAAGACACCTAGCCACAAAATCAGTAATATCTCGCTTCAATCCTGCCCAAAAATATAGTGAGCGAAGATCAGCGTACATTTTCTTAACTCCTGGGTGTGCCGAATAAGGAGCTTTATGAGCTTCCGTCAAGATAAGGGTACGAAGACCCTCTGCAGGAGGTACATACATACGGCCTGCATAGCGCAAAACACCATCCAAATCCAAAGAGTACCCTACAAATTTACCTTCCAAGGCTCTACCCGACTCAATCTCTACCTTAACTACCTGATACCAATCGTCAGAAGAAAGAGCTACAACAATCTGACTCTTCAAATCAACCTCAAGAGTCATAGTGGATAACTCATGCCTGCGTCTGCTCAATGCATCTGCTACCACATTCTCCTTTCCTTGAATATATTTCACCTCAAAATCGTACTCACACAAAAACTCCATCCACCTTCTCTGTCTTGCATTCAAGTTCGGTTGCGTGAAGATGTACTGTAGACTGCGGTGATCTGTATGCAACTCGAACCGATGCCCAAGGAGAAAGTGCCTCCACCTCACCAAGGCATGCACAACTGCGGCCAACTCCAAATCGTGAGTGGGGTAATTAAGTTCATGGTCCTTCAGTTTCTGTGACTCATAAGCAATCACTTGACCTTCCTGCATCAACACAACCCCTAAACCTTCCAACGAAGCATCTGTACAAACAACGAAATCACCTGCCGGATCAGGAACTGCTAAGATTGGAGCACTAGTCAACTTATCCTTCAGAGTCTAGAAAGCTAACTGACACTATTCGGACCAAAGAAATTTCTTTCCCTTCCTCTGCAAAGAGGTCATAGGATGAGCCAACCTAGAAAACCCCTAAACAAACTGCCTATAATATCCTGCAAGTCCCATGAAGCTGTGAATTTCTGAGACATTTGTGGGTGCGGGCCAATCCTCAATGGCCTGAATCTTTGTAGGATCAACTGAAATTCCCTCACCAGAAATCACATGGCCCAAATACTGAACTTCAGTCTTGTAAAAGTCACACTTTTTGAGATTGGCAAACAACTGATTATCCCTTAAGCACTACAACACCAATTTTAGATGTTCATCATGTTCCTCCATCGACCTAGAATAGATCATAATGTCATCGAGAAACACTAGAACAAATCTATCCAAGTATGTACAAAATACTCCATTCATTAGACTCATAAAGACTGAAGGTGCATTCGTTAACCCGAACGACATCACAGTGAACTCGTAATGACTGTATCGAGTTCAAAATGCAGTTTTGTGGATATCTGCATCTGCAATCCTCAACTGATGGTATCCCGATTTGAGGTCAATCTTAGAGAACACCTTTGTCCCTTTTATCTGATCGAAGAGATCGTCAATTCTAGGTAAGGGATATCGGTTCTTCACTGTTACCTTATTCAATTACCTGTAGTCAATACATAAGCGAAGAGAACCATCCTTCTTTTTCACAAATATCACAGGTGCTCCCCAAGGAGATACACTTGGGCAGATAAAGCCCTTAGCCAACAATTCTTCTAACTGAAGACAGAGTTCCTGAAGTTCCTACATTGTCATCCGATATGGAGCTCGAGATATTGGCTCAGCTTCAGGTACCAAATCAATCTGGAAGTCCACATCTCGCTTAGGTGGCATACCAGGAATCTCCTCTTGAAACAAATCAGAAAAATCCTTAAGAAAGGGGTAATCATCTAATGACAACCCCTGACTATCCTCAGATTCCAAGTCACTCATGATACTGCAAAGAGCTGACAACCTTGACGGAAGTGCCTTTTGAGCTACATGGCAGAGATCATACATAATGAGATGGGTCTCTGAATACCCAAGATCTCCACCTCCTTACTAGAGTCATCAATGCACCACACTACTTTAGGTCGGCAATCAATTGTAGCACGGTGTGCACTCAACCAGTCCATGCCTAAGACAACATCATAGGAATGGAGTTGCAAGATTCTGAAGTCCACCTTAGTTGACATTTCACCTATACACAAATTACAATCCTGCACAAGCTTCTCTACCACAACCCTTGACCCTAATGCTAATTCAACATGCCATTTTACACCTTGACTAATTGCCACCAAGCCACATCGCTCAACTACTAAAGGCGATATAAAGGAATCAGATGCACCCGAATCAAAAAGTATAGAAATGCTAGAATTATTCAACACACCTGATGCCTCAACCACAGTGTTCTGATGAACTGCTTGACGATTATCCACTGAAGCAAACACACGATGAGATCTCCCTGCATCTCCTACTGTCGGCTTTGATGCTGCTAGACTCTGATTAAAACCGAAAGTGTTCTTCTGAGGACACATCCTAGCAATATGCCCCTGCTGTCCACAAGAGAAACACCCAGTGCCTCTGCCAAAACCCCTGCCCCCTGATGGAGCATTTGACTGCTAAAAACTCCCACGACTCGGTGTTGACTGGAAGCTAGGTGCAGGCTATGCAAATCATTCTTGACGAATCCGGTTCCTGTTCTGATCTCTGTGAAACTGGGAATTGCCACCCTGCTGAGATTGAGTGTTCTTCTGTCTCGACTGTTGCTGCGGAGGCTGCTGCTGCTGATGACCCCTTTCAAGGGTGGGTACCTGTTCCTGGAAGATACCGCTCCCTGTGACTGCCCTCCATGAGTAACATAACTAGGTGTGGGTGCGCTACCAATCTGTACTCTGATGTGACCACCCAAAGCCATGGCCAAATTCTCCTCCACTAAACGAGCCTTCTCAACTGCCATTTCCATCGTCTTCGGCTTGAAGACTCGTACTCCACCACTGATGCGGGCATTTAAGCCCCAAACAAAATACTGCACTAACATGCCCTCATCGTGGCTAATCCCTGCATATTGCTTCAACTCATAGAATCGCCTCTCATACTACTCCACTGACATAAACAACTGCTTAAGATCATGAAACTCGTCAGCCCTGTGTTGCCTCCAGTGATCTAAGAGGAAGCGAGCCCTGAACCTATCTAGGAACAACTCCCAAGTGACCATACTGAGATCAAGATGCAACTTCTATTCCTCAAGGCGCCACCAAGTAGACGCGAAGCCTCGCAAGTGCATAACTGCGCACCATACCTTGGTATTGCAACCGTAGGGGCGCATGGCGAAGCAACGATCTAAGTCAATTAACCAGGTCTTAGCCTCTAGACCTCCTCCAGAACCATCAAAAGTGGGAGGGTGTTCCCTCATCAGATCTCTCATATGGCATGCTATGACTACATTCTGAACCACATTTGCATCCCTGCACCTCAGAGACCTCTCTCTCTCCCTCTCCACCTGGTGTACCTCATCTGGCCGTGGTCCCAAACGGTCAAGAATCTCTCTAAGTATATGTTGTAAGTGACCGTCTAGACCTGGCTATGCTAGATTTTGGCCACCTGATGGAATGTTGTGAAGACTCTACTGTTCCTCATGCTCAGAGCCATGGGAACTAGGAAATGAGGGGCTTCACCGGTTTGCTCTACGACCGGCACCACGTCTTCTTGCACGGCCATGTCCTCTACCTTGAGGCATAATTCTGTGCAACAAGATAAAGTACAAAATGAGCTCAAGAGTTGCACATACGGTAACCTAATGGACTAAACTACCCAAAGACCCTAGCGTTTGCAACCTTTGCTCTAATAGCAAGTTGTAACGCCCGTCGTGCAAACCCCAGAGAGCACACACAATGCAAATAATTTTTTTTTTTTAAATAAAAAAAGTGAACATGTAATAACATTAAACCATAACCACATAACATATTACATAGCATTAACACACTTGGTTCTCTGGGGCACGCGAGGTTACATCGCAACAACTAAACAGAAACAAAGATAACAATTACAACATAACCATTTACTTTATAATAACCATAAACAATGATACATCACATAACCATGATGTGAGCATAATAAACATCGCATAATTACATCCATAGAAAATCTCTTGATGTAGATACAAATAATCCTAACTATTACATCATCGTTTTAATGTTACATTACAATCTCTTGATAATTGAATTACATTGAATTTCCCAACATCGGGATTGATTTAAGAATAATGAAATATGAAATACAAATGATCACTGGCACAACTCCAACTGGAAATGTTGAGAAGACAGGACGTTGATGGGGAACCCAACAAGTGCAGAGCACATTCCACCCAACCATGTGAATTACAAGTAACTCACTCCCCATGCTCAGAGGTGTCAAAGAAGTAAACCCGACCATGAATGTCAAACCGACTCAACAACTACATGACACAAAACAAGTACAACTCAAAGTATACGATGAACAACCAATAACGTTCGTAAATCACATAACAAGTTAAAACTAAGAAACTCATCCCAATAACATGAAGCATCACCAATTAGCAATCATGAGACAAATTCACAAGAATCAAGGACATCACAAGATACAATATCCAGAGGAAACTACAAACAAACACAAGGGTGTCAAGTGGAGAGTGTCATCGCATAGCTCTCATGAG